>JAXQQM020060949.1:0-49002 GCA_034641835.2 Pinus albicaulis | reverse complement strand
TATTATTATCTTTCAATTATCGTTGTGTGACGGTTTTCATTTGTTTTCATTACAACTTTCAAGTTTAATGGTTTACTGCTTACTTGCTTCATAATATTGGTGAATTGCGTTGCCGTTCCTTTCTAATTTAACAAGAAATATTAATAACTTTTCTTGTTATGCTTTAATAGAGCTATGCTGTTCCGCAGTTGCTATTCCAATCCATTTGCTGTTCCGTTCAGTTTGATGTTCAATAGGATTTGCTGTTTAATAGAGTTTTGTTGTTCAATCCCATTAGATAGAAGTGCTGTTCAATTCCAGTAGTTAGAGTTTGTTGTTCCTTTCTATTGCTGTTCAATTCCAGGTTTGCTGTTCATTTCAATTAATTAGTTTACAGTCTATTTCATTCCTGCAAAGAGTTGGTTTTGATTTTGAGAACTTGCCTAGTTTACTTTCATCAGCAGCATTAGTGATTTAGTTCAATTTCCATTTCCATTTAATTGTTTTAATGCGAGATCATCAACTATAAAGGACATCTGGTTATTGCTACCTTCGTTCTCAGATTGATTATCTTGTTTTCATTTGATTTCAATTACATCAGTTGCTAAAGGAAAGAGTTATCATTACTGCATCCTTGACTAATGATTGCAGAATGAATGATTGGATTTCAGAGCATTTAATTTCATGTCATTGTAGTTATATTTCATTTCCAAGCATCCATTTACTCTTGTATTTACAACACTGTACTACATATTGCAAGGCATTACTCATAGATTGAATTGCATCCTCAGACAGAGTACACTCTTGAAATAAAAAATCGTACCTGGATTGATAATTAATGTAGGATAAATATGCATTCAAAAGACACCTTTTATACCTGAACAATTCCAACAAATTTGACTTAATCAAAATGTTAAACATTACATTACATCATCTCTGCCATACTAGGTTGGAGAGCGCCGCTCAGCGCAATAATTTTTTTTGTTATGTCATATGTGGGAGCCCCATAGGCTCCACCCCAAGACCTCCCACAACCACTTGTTTTATTTAAACTCCGCCAAAAAATCACCCAATGGGTTAGTCCTTGTTAACTTTGCAATGTAAAAATTATTTAAACCCACACATTTGCATGAAGAGTGGGTGTGAGATCGTAGAGTGATGGAACAACGTGTAGGGGTGGAAAAACCAGGCACGTGCACGATTTTTGAGGAGAATATTCTCAGGGAATATAGACTATAGAAATTGAGAAGCATGTTAGCAACCTGAATAGCGACGAAAGGTGGAAAATAAGAAACAGTTGGATTCTTGCCCTTTCTTCCTAATTTCTTCTTTCAAACTAATTTTCTCCCTAATTTTGTCCTTTTTGGTTTGTGATTTCAATTGCTCTTATTCCTTTCTCCCTTTATTTTATTCTCTTGTTTTTGTATCTAATAGTTATGAAATGTTTAAAAAAATAAATAAATTAATATTGGCTCTTTAATTTTCTCAATTAATAATTATAGTTAATTACAACTTTAATGATCCTATTTACTATACATTTTTATATTGATATGTTTTTATCTGATACAAATTTCTTAAAAAACTATTTAATTGTGTCGAGATGCATCTCCAGCCTAGTATGGTAGAGATTTTTGTTGAAGTTTGCAACAAAAAACAATGAAATTGGCATCCAAAAAAAACATCCTTGATCCTAGTGAAAATTAAGCACCTACACTGCCCACACATGGTATTTTTAGGTGGAAGTCTATTTTTAGATGCATGAGAAAATTCTATTTACAGATGATGTCTAGTTATAGATGATGAGAAAATTTTATTTATAGATGATTTTCTATTTATAGATGTATGTGCAAGTTCTATTTATAGATCACATGTCTATTTATAGATGCATGTCGACTATTATTATCCCTTAATAATAGTTGGACAATAAATATTAATCTATTCTCATGGAGAACTTGGAATCAGTTAAATGAAGTGGAAAACCAGTTAGCTGAAGGAATTTCTAGTTCAAAGGTTGGTTGGTGGGACATGCAAGTGGACTTATTTGTAACTGAGTGATTCGAAGTTGTAACAAAGTTGGATGTGTAGTTATGTGAGTTGTAAAGTAGTTTAACTCAGTTAAGTGAGTTAAACTCAGTTGTGCTAGTTGTAACTGAATATACACTAGTGAGATATCAATGAATTAATTATTAATTAATTCACAATCAGTGGTATCACATGCAACTGAAGATTTACTCCTGTTAACTACATGCATGTAAGATCCAGTGGAGACCCAATTGAGATGTAGGTGAAATGAACAGTTTGACTATCAATTGTGACATTAGTGGGTGCACACATGCAACCAAACACACATTGGATGTGCCTATGAGTATTGCGCAGTCAAGGCAACCAATATTGATTCATTCAGAGGTTCTTGACCATCAGGGATTGCACAGTGGAGGCAGGCTGTCTTGAGGCAGTAAATTGGCACATGTATTTTCCAATTTTTGTATGACAGTGTGAGACGATTGTATATTGTACTGAGAGCTCTTGGATTAGGGTTTTGTATGATATTGTTTCATGATCCATGATATATACATAATATATGATAGTGGGGTTTTTAGCTTTATGCTTTCCTGGTAAAAAACATCTGTGTTATGTGTGATTGATCTTTCTTCTTGATATTGCAATTGGCGATCGTGTTTTAAATTCCGCAAAGATTTTCTGTAGAAGAAATTCTGTATTTAACAGTGGCATATAATTGTTATATCAGGAGAATCCAAGATATACATGCATGTTGTATAATTTCTACATGGTATTGGAGCACAAAAGATTTCAATTTTGAAGCAGGAGCTGAGTTTGTTGGTGGAAAGAATTCAAATTTGCAGAAAGATTTTATTGGTGCTACAGTTGAGTAAACATGGCTTTCAATGGCTTGCGACTAGAGTATGCACTCAAGGGAAACTCGAACTACATTTCCTGGAAGTACAGGATGGAAGCGATGCTCGAAGATAATGGCTTGAAGGAATTCATTGACAAAGATGTTCCTAAGCCTACTTTGACAGATGCTGCATTACTTGATGCATGGCAAAACAAAGTAAAGTATGGTAAAATAAAGTAGCAAGGGTGAGGAGGATTCTGTTGGAAGGTGTACGAGACCACATTGTCTCAAGCCTTCATGGGAAAGCCACACCATATGATATGTATAAGGCTTTGATGGATCTATTCCAAAGCAGCAACAACCATACGAAATTGGTGCTAAAAGATAAACTCAGGAAGATCAATATGGAAAAGAATGACACTATTTCGGTATACTTAACAAATTTTGTCCAATGTAGGGATGAGCTTGGGAGTGTAGGAATAAGTGTTGCTGATGATGATTTGGTGAGTTTGGCTCTCTTGGGACTTCCTAAGAGTTGGCACAATTATGAAGACTCTGTCAACGGATAGGAAAAACTTCCATATTGGGAATGACTGTGGTCGGATCTAGTGCAGGAGGAGTTTAGTTGGGACACCAAAGATGGTTCTTCATTAAAGCTTGATGATCAATATGATTGTGCTTTGGCTGCCAAGGCAAAGAAGGAAAAGGGGAAGAAATTCCATTAAAAATCTGAGGCCGGTGAAGATGGTAAGGAGCACAACATGTCCAAAGTGACGTGTTTTCACTGTCATGAGTATGGACATATTGCCATAAATTGTCCACAAAAGAAGAAGAACAAGATGGACGCTGGAGCTGCAGTTGGTGAGGCTCTTGCCTCGCAATTTGAGCTTGAATTCTCATTGATCGCATGCATGGTGTCAAGTGCATTGGGATCGAGGTGGTACTTGGATAGTTGTGCTTCCTTTCACATGACGGGAGATAAGAAACTTTCAGTGACTTGGAGGAGAAAGATCTCCAGATGCATATTGAGTTGGGTGACGATGGATGATACATTGCAACTGGAATTGGTACCATTAATTTTCAAAGGGAATCAGGTAAACTCTTTCATTTAAAATATGTAATGCATGTACTAGGTTTGAAGAAAAATTTAGTCTCAGTCACAATGTTATAGGATAGAGGCTATGATGTTGTATTTAGTGCAAGAAAAGATTTCCTGCAACACAAAGCAATAAGGCAAGCCAAGAAGTTTGGGATTTGAGTTAAGAATATCTATAGACTTGATGTAGATGGGATTTCTATAGAGCTTCCTACTATTGGGAAGTGTGAGAAAGCCATGCAATTGACGCTTGAGAGGGAGCTGGATTTGCATGCAGGTAAGAGGGAACCTCGGGATGTGGAGCAGCCAAAAGATGAAGATCATGGAGTGGGAGCAACCACTCATGCAGAGAAATTTCATGCCAGATGGGCAGAGGGAGTGCATGCAACTATACCACCAAGTGAGGGGTGGGGCGACATGCATGGGTAATCCCAAGAAGAAATTTATGGGCATGATTCATTGAGATGGTGTGGATCTCATGAATCGAACCTGGCTATGAGGAGCCCACAGTACAACAGTAGCATGATCAGTTGGATTGATGTAGTTAGATGTCATGAGGACATGAAATCAAAGTGACAGTGTCAGATATTAGAGCATGGATTGGAGTTGACAACAAGTGCAGAGTGCATGGATGTAGAGGTCAACATCGCAGTGGATCCAGAAGACATGTGAAGTTGGTACTAGCAGAAGTTAGAAGACTTTAATGATAGATGCATTATACTGATTCAGTTGTTTGGAGGCTATTTAGTTTCAGAAGTGTTGCATACAAGTGTTGCATGTGCGAGAAACACTAGAGAAGTGTTGCATGCAAAGGTTGCAGGGCACATGCATGGAGTTGCATGGTGCATGCAAAGACATTCCTTTCTTGTTGAGAGGGAGTGTTGAATTTTGCAACAAGAAATAGTTAAATTTGCATCCAGAAACAACATCCTTGATCCTTGTAAAAATTAAGCACCTACACTAGGTGGGGCCCACACAGGCTATTTTTAGGTGGAAGTTTATTTTTAGATGCATGAGCAAATTCTATTTACAGATGATGTCTATTTATAGATGGTGAGAAAATTATATTTATAGATGATGTTCTATTTATAGATGTATGTGCGAGTTCTATTTATAGATCACATGTCTATTTATAGATGCATGTCGACTATTATTATCCCTTAATAATAGTTGGACAATAAATATTAATCTACTCTCATGGAGCACTTGGAATTAGTTAACTGAAGTGGCAAACTAGTTAGCTGAAGGAATTTCGAGTTCAAAGGTTTGTTGGTGGGACATGAAAGTGGACTTATTTGTAATTGAGTGATTTGAAGTTGTAACAGAGTTGGATGTGTAGTTTGTGAGTTGTAAAGTAGTTTAACTCAGTTAAGTGAGTTAAACTCAGTTGTGCTAGTTGTAACTGAAGATACACTAGTGAGAGATCAGTGAATTAACTATTAATTAATTCACAATTAGTGGTCTCACATGCAATTGAAGATTTACCACTGTTAACTACATGCATGTAAGATCCAGTGGAGACCTAGTTGAGATGTAGGTGAAATGGACAATTTGACTATTAGTTGTGACATTAGTGGGTGCACACATGCAACCACACACAAATTGGATGTGCCTATGAGTATTGCACAGTCAAGGTAGCCAAAATTGATTCATTCAGAGGTTCTTGACCATTATGGATTGCACAGTGGAGGCAGGCTGTCTGGAGGTAGTAAATTGGCACATGTATTTGTCAATTTTTGTATGACAGTGTGAGCCGATTGTATATTGTACTGAGAGCTATTGGATTAGAGTTTTGTATGAGATTGTTTCATGATACATGATATATGATAGTGGGGTTTTTAGCTTTATGCTTTCCTGGTAAAAACATCTGTGTTATGTGTGATTGATGTTTCTTCTTGATATTGCAATTGGTGATCGTGTTTTAAATTTCACAAAGATTTTTTGTAGAAGCGATTCTGTATTTCACAGTGGCATATAATTGTTAGATAAGGAGAATCCAAGATATACATGCATGTTGTATAATTTCTACAATGTTGTAATATAATTTTTAAGATTTTGACCAAGTAAAATTATTGTGCCGAGAGGCACTGTGGTAGAAATGTTGTAATGTAATGTTTAACATTTTGACTAAGTCAAATTACATATAGATAAAAAGATTAATGTAAACATTTTAGCTTGTCAAAATAAAATAAAAAAATAATAACAAAATAAAAATAACCCTATAAAAATAAAATAAAAATAGCACATGGTATTGATTATGTATTGAGAACCTATGATATTCATGCATAATATGTCTATTTAAAGGGGGCAATTAAACAAGCATAAATTTATCCTATCTCCAAATCTAGCAAGCATCAGAGTGATCATATCACAATCAAATCTTTTGATATGCAAACCACTTTTATTAGCTTAATTCAGTCCTATTCTTTTATAACCTTATATTTAACCTTATTTATAATTTCACTATTCAATTAATTTTTTAATTTGATATTCCAATTCTAAAATTTTTTTATTTTATTTTTTCCTTCCTTTTGTATTTTCTTTAATTATTATTTTTAGTTCATTTTTTTTAGTACATATGTGATTGTATTATTTATTGTTGGGCTCTTCCTTCCTTTCAAATTTTATGTAAATGTTCATGATTCTTAATTAGTATTCATTTATTTATTTATTTATTATTATTATTATTTTATTATTATTAATAATAATTCATAATATCTTATTACAAATAAACCCCTTTCAAGTCCAATTTGTAGATATCTATTTATTTACTTAGTGGTATTTTCTTGACTTTATTTATGTATTATTATACCATTAAAATATAATTTTGGAGTTTTTAATATATATATATATATATATATATATATATATATATATATATATATATATTAAGAATTGATATTTCTATTTTTTAAATCAATAGTGCATGTTATATCTTTATATCAAAAAGATATTTAAAAAAAAAAATAATTATAAGAATTTTTTTGAGTCATGTTAATAATTGAAAATTATAGGTATGAGATAGGACATTGGTGTCATATTGTCAAGAGTTGCCCTAATTAGTTCTCAGTATTCTCGAACTTTACTCAATAATTTTGGGTTGAGATAAAGCTCCATTTTTATTTATTTATTAAGGTAACTACAACTTTGGAACAAATATGGATGTTGCTTGCACAGTCATAACAACCAATTACAACATTCTTAGTTGAATTTCCCTACACAAAAGTAGATAATAGATTTTGAAGTGAAAATATGCTACTTTCACGCTTGAAACATGGTATAATATTTTGTTAAATATCGTTTGTTACATTATACCTTTATGTTTTAACATTGAGGCAAGTTGGATGAAATGAGTTATTAAATAACCACTACCACATTTAAAGCAATAGCCACAAATTTCAAAAGTATATGTTAAACAAGGGTGCAAGTACATTATCATCTTCGCTCGAAACTTTGTGTTCTCAACTAAAATACTTCACTACCCTCAACAATACACATCCGTCTTTTCCCATGAGAGCAACCTTAGAAGGTAATTGTACTTTTGTCAAATAAAATATAAATTTCCCATAAAAATATATACAAATAATAGATTAAAATGAACAAATATAGTATTAAAGCTTATAAAAAAAAACCATCCACAAATAGAGTTCTTATAATCTCTGCAAAGATAATGCAATCATGAATTATCTTGTTATTTTAATTGTAATTTTTATTAATATAAAGTTGTATGTATTTATTATTTTTTCACTCTAATTTAACTATATTTAAATTGAGCAAGAGTAACCACCCTTGTTCAATTGTAGTGTAACCATCCCTCCCACATTTATCCAGTTTCACCGATCTGTTAGGGTAAACGTGAGAAGAAGAGATATAAAATATTAAAGTGAAAATGTGAAGTTGGATTACACTTTTTGCCCTTTTTGGAGAAAAAAAATTCATTTTTTTCGGTTCTTCAATTTTCTGCAAACTATAACAATTTTTTTGTTTAGAATTTCATTTTGCGATAAAAATAAAAGTTGTCAGAAATTTTGTTAGCTTTCTATTACTTATTTTTTGAAATTTTTTTATGCTGATTTGATATGTCAACTTAGCTTTTCTTTGAGTGTGTGTTTCTTAACAATCAAAGGATTCATAAGAAGTCATGTTAATACACAATGTTGTATTCATTGAAAATTTCTGTTTTTGAGAAAACAAAATGTGTTACAACAATATAGACAGAGTATACTTCGGTTTCATCATATTTAAAAAGCCAATGGATGCATATCATAATTACTAGAATTTTTTGAACTGGTCCAATATGAAAAAACTGCATATTTTGGATATATTTCGCGACCCAACAAATTTCTTAATATATAAGTTATAAGCTAAAAATCTAAAAGCTACCTATTAGAGACGACAGACCAATGTAATGTCCCATAATTTTTTCATTTTTTTTTTACAATGTATTTTGGGAGATACAGAATTTTGATTTCACTGAATCACAATGACCCTCAGAAATTGTTTGCACCCATTTTATTAGAAAATTAATTAAAATTAGTAAATGTATATGAAATTCCATAAAAGTTATATTTCTTGAAAATATTCAATTCTTAAAATGCTTGTCTTGGTTCCGAAAGTTAATTCAGAATGTTTCACGGAGTTTAATAAATCCAAAGTTGCAGAAATGTCAAGCTGTGTGACTGGTGATGCGCTAGTTCGGCCAAAATTTGATTAAAAGTTTGGCCGAACTATTTTTTGCGCCGACGACCCGTTAAATCTAACGACTTAATAGTTCGGCCAAACTATTAATCGAATTTCAGCCAAAATTTTAATCAAAGTTCGGCCGAACTGTAATCTAATTTTCCGTCGGTCGGAAAATTTCACGGTGCCCCTCCTAAAACACATTTCGCAGCAATATAAATTGCCGTGAAATCATTCATAATTTTCGCACATTTCGCACATTTGATCTGATTTTATAAATGTCTTGGTTTGGGTTTAAAAAATTTTCTTGGAGGTTTGAGTTTAAGGGCATTTCTTGGAGGGAGACCAATTTTGCAAAGAATTGTTTTGGGTTTAAGGACATTTCTTTGAGACGGTTTGATTTTTGAAAAAATTGTTTTGGGTTTAAAGAATTTTCTTGGACGTACATTCAAAGGACATTTCTTGGAGGTATGTGATACATTTTTTTGGATGTTTTTTTTTTCATTTTTTTTTTTTAAATTATGGATTTGTGCTTAATTTTGAATTCTTGGAGACGGTCTGATTTTGCAAATAATTGTTTTGGGTTTAAGGAATTTTCTTGGATGTACATTCAAAGGACATTTCTTGGAGGCATGTAATACATTTTTTTGGATGTTTTTTGTGCTTCATTGTTTTTGAAAGTATGGAGTTGGGTTTAATTTCGAAAAGACATTTTCTGAAAGTATTTTTTAAAGTGACTTTTTTTTTAAGTTGGAGGCATTTTTTGAAGTGACATTTTTTCAGAGTACGTGTTTTGAGGTGAAGTAAATATTTTGAGCTTTGTTTATTTTTTATAAGAATTTTTTTCTCTAATTTTTTAAAGTGTTTTGGATTGGAGTATGTATTTTTTGCAAAAAATTTAAAATGATTTTTTTTTAAATTAAATCTTTTTTTATCCTTTTTCTAATTGAGTTATTGTCTAATTTTTTGAAGCAAATTTTTTGAACTTCATACTCTATTATAATGGGAAATCAAATGACTTGTGAGAGAAAATATGATCGAAAAAGAGACCCTAAGGAACGTAGAGAGGAGACGAGACAATATCGCAAAAGAAATATGGAAGCAATCTCAAATATTGAAGGGGGAAATCAACCTCAAGTAGAAATTGAAGAAGGTACGTAAATGTAAATATTATGATCTATTGATATATTTAAAATTTTCCTAGTGTAAAATGTGAAGCTTAATTTTTATTTGATGAACTAATTTGAATTGAAATATTTTGTTTAATGTAAACAGACAGAGATATTCCTCAAAACATTGATGATGAGATACAAAATTTTGAAAGAGAAATTGAAAGAGGTATTGAACCAATGATTGAAGATGGTGGAAATATTGAAAGAAATTTAAATGAAGAAATTGAATCACAAGGTATATATATATATATATATATATATTGAACACATGCACATATTATTGAAATTATACATATATTTATTAATTTAGTTATTTATTGTTCATATGTAAGCTTATTATGTACTATTTTTTCAAATATGTACAGATGAAATAAGTGTCAATGATGAGATGTTAGAAAATGTTGACACCCACACATATGGAGATAAAAAACCTGACCATGTTATACAATATCGTGTTAACTGCATTTTTGAAAAGTATTTCTTAAATGAGTGAGTGACAGTTCAAGCTCAAATGTTGAAAGGTCTCCTATCATTAAGGAAATTAAAATAAGCTACAACACTACTGGGTATTCGAAAATCAACCAAAGATAAAAAAATGAACAAAAATGTGATACAAAATATAAGTAGTACTATAAATTCAATTAAGAGATCAAGAGATAAAAATGTTTCAATTGTACATAGAGGAATACATATGGCAATGGTTTCATCAAGTACTAAAGAGAATCATTTGGTAACATCTATGGCACCAGCATTAGGAACCTCGTGAAAAAATTTGCACAAACATTGGAAATTTCGGCTGCAAGTAGATGTAAATGATGAACTCGCTTTTTGGAGAGCTATTTGTAGGCAACCATACAAAGATAGACTTGGAGAAAATGTTAAAAAAATAATATATGAATATTGGAATAACGATTCGCGTGCTTCGCCAACTGCAAGGCATCTGATGCAAAGAAGAATAGCACGAAATCAGTACAAAGAACATGAAAAATATTTCTTGGAAACGACTCAGATAGAGTTATTCAACAAGTTCAAAGAAGAGAATCGTCAAATTCATGTTTCAATCAGTGCTTTTGTTCAACAAAAACCATGGTATGTAAAACCTATCACCGTACGCAACACTTGTTGCCATTATCATGTGGAATTTGAGTTATATTATGACACATTCCTTGATTTTGGTAGAATATTATGGATGGATTCACCTCCTCCTTCCACTATCTGTGATTTCATATCTCAAATTCTATGTGAAAGAGAAAGCAATGAACTATTTTACAAAAAGAAATGTGTTGGTGGTAAAAAGTGCGATGATTGTGCAAATTTGACTAAATTTCAAAACAAATATCGTACTGATATAAATGATCAATAGTTTTCCAACATGAAAGTGAAATGGAAGAGATATGAATATATCAATACATCGATTCAAGGTGTAAATAGTGTTAAAAGAATTGAATTACTAGAAGACGAAACTTTTGTGATAGGCTTTTTGAAAAAGTTTGAGGCAGAAATTTACAAATACACCAAGCATTCCCATAGAGCTCGATGGCAAGACTTGCAATTTAAAAAATCTCGTGAATTTTTTCCACCAGGGACCATTTTTTTAGTGATTGATTTTGCAGAAAACTACACATTTGTTCCACGAAAAGAAATTTAGAGTGAATACTATCATTCTGACCAAGTATCCATGCTCTCCCATATTCTATATAGACATGTTGAAAAAACATTGACTATATAGAAATCATGAGTGAAAATCAACATATCATTAAAGAATATCACTTTTATATCAGTGACGATCGTACACATGATACATATTTTGTACAACACTTTTTTGGAAAAATTTATGATTCCTTGAAAAATCATGGAATAACATTCAATGAACATTGGATATGGTCAGATGGATGCGCAGGTCAATTCAAATCTACACGATCATTCTTTTGGTTGTGTTGTATTCATAAGAAAAACTACATTAAACATTGTTGGAATTTCTTTGAGACTAGCCATGGGAAAGGAGAACATGACAGTGCAGGAGCATGCATAAAATGAGCACTTAGAAGATATCAAATGAACCCCTCTGCAAGCCAACTTGTGAACGCTAAAGAAGTTGTTGAATGGTGCATCGCTGCTCTAAGCCATGAGACTAACCCATCAAGGGAAGTGTGAAGGTACATTAAATTTAGTTTTTATTGGAAATCTAATTTTAAACATTGTGTACATTTATCGTGCAATGATTATCTTTGATTTTATTTTGATATCATATTTACAAATTCTTCTTTTAATTTTCCATATAAAGGTTTTTCTGGCATATTGGGATCGAAGACGTAGATAGATCAATTTGAAATGACGTTGAAACAATAAAAGGGACTCAAAAATTGCATTCAATTAAAACAAAGTCGTCCAGAAATGTGTTTTCATTGGATAAAAGAAAATATTCTTGTTTTTGTGATGTTTTCATAGACAACACAAAATCCAATGACATTTGTGAAAACAACATCTCTGTAAAAGATTGCAAACATACATAGCTAAATACAAAGGGAAAAATGTCTGTTGCAATGTTTGAAGAAATGAAATTAGAGGAAAATACAATATCATCTGATGGTGATCGAGTTTCTGATCTTGTTAGAGAAGGTAACATTTGAATTTCTTTTTAATGATTTAAAGATCTAGAAATAAATTTAAATATGTATAATTTTGTTAAGTTTGTTTTATTGTGCGGGAGATGTTTTTGTTGTAATTGCACCTATTGACAACGATGAAAATGTTAAGTATTATTTAATGCGTTGCACTGAACGAAAAATGAAATTATTAGAAAACTATAATGATCACAGATTTCAATACGACAGAGGATCTATTATACTGAAAGGTTATTTTTTCAAACAAACTAATCAAAGTGGGGACTTCGTTTAATTTGAAGACATGAACCTGATTCCATAAGTTGTCAATATAGTCACTTGGTGTGTGCAGCACGCAAAAAGTTGATAGAGGTTCAATCAAAGAGAAAAACAAAAATTAAGAAATGGAAAATGTCAAATTCTGATCATGAATGAATTATTGAAGATGGCATTCCATTGGAATTTTGTTGATTAAATTGCCCAACAATTTATTCTCTTTGGATTAAATATGTTTTAGAACTTCCAGTACACTCAACTAAAAATTGAGCTTCTTATGTTATTTGTGCAAGTGTTTGCACATGTACAAATTGTTTTGGTACATGTACATGTGCTCTAGTATCAACTGAAAGTATCAAGGATATATACATGTGCATTGATGAAAAATGTTACATGTATCAAGGATATATATATATATATATATATATGTTCTAGAATGAAATTAATTGTTCAAGTATTTTTATGATGTGCGTTGATGAAAAATGATTCACGTACTCAATATATATGTTCTAAAATGCAATTAATTAGAACTAGTTTTTTTTATGTCCATTGATGAAAAACTAGTTGGATTTTCCGGTAAAAAGTATCCACATTGTAAATAAATCATCCGCAGCATAGTTTTGTACAAATATTCCTTTTAGACAAGAGACTCGGAGCACTTCTCCGACTTTTGGTGGGATTTGACCCACATCTCTATTCCTGATTGAAAATCTAGTACAAAATTTGTTTGTCCAATGATCGGATATGTTCAATGTGCATTGATGAAAAATGTTACTTACATATTGGATATATATACATTCTAGAATGAAATTAATTGTTCAAGTAGTTTTACTATGTGTATTGATGAAAAATTATTTAAATGTACTCAATATATATGTTCTAGAATGCAATTTTAACTAAAATTAGTTTTTCTATGTGCATTGATGAAAAATCGTATTGGATATATACATGAACTTAATGTGTCCAATTTTTATTGTGAGCTTTTCTGGTAAAAAGTGTCTGTGCAATGTAAAAAAATCATTCATAGTATAGTTTTGTACGAATATTCCTTTTATACAAGAGACTCAGAGCACTTCTCCGACCTTTGGTGGGATTTGTCCCACATCTCTATTCCTAATTGAAAATCTAGTACAAAATTTTTCTATCCAATGGTCGGATACATGTTCTATGTTCTAGAATGCAATTAACTGAATTTCATCAATTTACCAAATTATAAATCAACAAGGCTACCTATTTGAGTGCATTAATTAAATTGACCCAAATTCAACAAACATATATGTACTAGACTTATATTTCCAATCAAAATTAACGGGATAATTTGTACATATATCTACTTCTTTAAAATATTTTTTCAATTAGAGCTCAATTGATACATGGTTAGTTGCATTGAAAAGCTATGTTCTCCCCATTGGAATTTTTTTCATTCAAACAAGACTATGTAGAGATCAAAAGCAATCTTAAGATTCCAAATGTACTTCAACCATTCAAAACTTGAGTTTTAAAAACTTTTTGATTAAATCAAAACAATTTAGAAGTCACATAGGAGTCTTCTATCTAAGCCAAATGTGGATTGAAACCATCCAAAACTTAGATCAAAACATTTAACATTATATCAAAACATTTAACATTTAACATTAAATCAAAATTAAAGGGATTTATATATAACTACTTCTTTACTCTTTTTGATTAAATCGAAACAATACTTCAAACATGAGTATCTTCCAAAAAGGAAAAATGTAGATTGAAACCATCCAAAACTTAGATCAAAACATTTAGCATTTAAATAACATTAAATCAAAATTAAGGGGATTTACATATATATAACTACTTCTTTACTCTTTTTGATTCAATCAAAACAATACTTCACATGGGAGTCTTCCATCTAGGCCAAATATAGATTGAAACCATCCAAAATTTAGATCAAAACATTTAACATTTAACATTAAATCAAAATTAAAAGATTTACACATATATCACTGTAATGAACATAATATACTGTAGCGAGACCCATCTCCTGAGTTGCCTAACTAGCCAACACCAGAGGGGGTATGAATCAAAAAAATAGAAAAGGGACTACCCATAACTGGGAAAAAGCTAAAGAGGACCTGACATCAGGCTAGCTATCGATCTGTGTAGGAGGATTCTCCTCCACAATTGGACAATCGTAGTCCTCTGGATCATCATCTACTCCCTTGGAGTGCTGGGAGGAGTTGTTGCTACTCGCGCTATCGCTGTTGGAGCTTGTTGAGGTGGATTTGACTGGAAGAGTTGCCGACTTTCTAGTGTCCTGGAGCTGATGGGTTCGGATGGTGGACTTTCTCCACCGCCTCTTGGAACTAGAAGCACCTTCATCTTGCCGCTCCTCCTGAAAAGAGATGGACATGGTCGGTGTAACTCGCGGTCTGACCATAGCACTGGTGAAGTAAAATTGTGCTTCATTCCTTGCTGGAGGAGGGTGGCTACCTGTGTCATGGATGGAAGGAGGAGGGCGAGAGCCAACACTCCTGCCCTCTCCATCCCTACCCCCACTTCCCCTTCTGCAACGCATCCATTGTCTACGCATGGGGTCTTCCATAGGCCAAATGTAGATTGAAACCATCAAAAACTTAGATCAAAACATTTAACATTATATCAAAACATTTAAAACATTTAACATCAAATCAAAATTAAATGGATTTACATTTAAAAAACATGTAACATTAAATCAAAATTAAAGGGATTTGTGCAACACTACTTTACATGTCATGCCAATTATAGTTCAACTATCCAATAGAAACATTTAGCATTATATACCACATGTGCCAAATGTAGATTGAAACCATCCAAAACTTAATTTTTAAAAACTTTTTGATTATATATTGTGCAACATTAAAACATTAAATATCACATGTGAAATGTAGATTGAAATCATCCAAAACTTGAGTTTTAAAAACTTTTTGATTATATATATCGTGCAACATCACTTCACATGCCATGCCAATTATAGTTCAGCTATAAAATAGAAACATTTAACATTAAACCACATGTGCCAAATGTAGATCGAAAACATCCAAAACTTTTAAAAACTTTTTGATTATATATTGTGCAACATTAAAACATTAAATATCACATGCGAAATGTAGATTGAAACCATTCAAAACTTGAGTTTTAAAAACATTTTGATTATATATATCGTGCAACATTACTTCACACGCCATGCTAATTATAGTTCAACTATATCCAATAGAAACATTTAACATTATACCACATGTGCCAAATGTAGATTGAAACCATCCAAAAATTAAGTTTTAAAAACTTTTTGATTATATATCGTGCAACATTAAAACATTAAATATTACATGTGAAATGTAGATTGAAACCATCCAAAACTTGAGTTTTAAAAACTTTTTGATTATATCATACATAACATTACTTCACATGCCATGCCAATTATAGTTCAACTATCCAATAAAAACATTTAACATTATATCACATGCCAAATGTAGATTGAAACCATCCAAAACTTTTAACTTTTAATTTAACAAAAAATTATATATCACAACATTACTTCACATGCCAAATGTACTCCAAGCATCCAAAACTTAAATTTAAAAAAAAAAAAAAATTATAATACATCATTACATAACATGCCAAATGTAGTTCAGAAGCAAAACAAAACTTAAATTTTAAAAACAAAACAAATTATAACACATCATTACATAACATGCCAAATGTAGTTCAGATGACAACATTAATTTATAGATGACAACATTACTAGTAGTTCAATTATCCAAAAAAGTTTTAAAAACCAAACAAATTATATAACAACATTACTTCACATTCACATGCTCAAAGTACTAAAACCATCCAAAAATTAACTTTTTGGAACAAAACAAATTATATTAACATTTTAATAAAATATGTCCAAAAATTGTAGATCTCACAAGTATCAAACAGTGTCAGGTTATATATATATATAACTTGATACAGTTTGATACTTGTGATATCTACAAGTGCATCTAGATAATATATAAAAAATAAAATTTAAGACCATCTAAATCTTGAAATCAAATCTACAAATCATGTCCATCAAATAGAGATGGATCTAGCGTCTTTCCTATTAGGGTCTCAATCCGCGCACTATCATGTGAAGCATGAGAAACCTACATACACAATGCACATGTACTTGAACATTAAAATTTGATGTTTTAAAAATGAGTGAGAATATATATAGAACTTCATGTAAAAAACAATTTAATATAACAAAAACATCGTGCAATACCTCACGAGGTTCCCTCTCCATTTGATGAACAAGTTCTTCCCCCGTAGGAACATATGCAACAGTAAACTATACAATATACATGTACAGTTATATATATATATTAAAAAATTTCAAATGAAAATGCACGTGTACATATATAAACTTATTTTCAATAATATTAAAAAAAAATTAGACAACTTGTTCAAATGGCGTGGATGTTCCTATCTCCGTCGCTAGAGTCTGTGGATTAAAGAAATCTTCTATAGGAACCTAAATTCAAAAAATTTAAAATAACTCAATATATATATATATATATATCTCAATTTTTAATGGAACTTTTTGAGGTGGAATATATATATATATATATATATATATATATAACTTAAACATAAATTTTAAAAGTGAAAAATTGTCCATACTTGTGGCTCATCTCCTAAGGAAGTAGAAGGTACATCTCCCAAGGAAGAAGAAGGTACTGCCATCCCAAAAACATTGGACAGAATCGATATCTGTTAAAACATTTTATCATTATATATGCATACATGTACATGTGTGCACAATTATTTATTTTAAAATATCACTTAAAAAACACTAACATTTGCCAACATATCTTGATGGTGAGACCCATCTGCATTGTTTGAACCAGAGTTCCCAAACGTGATATTAACATTTTCATCATGCATCATGTGTGAGAACTGCAAATGGTGTTTTAACATATAATGATACATTTTTGTTAGATTAATGTACATACAAATAAATGTATACATGTACATATACATGTATTTATTACAAATTGTACAAATGTATATGTATGTTAAAATAATTTCAAACCCTAAGGTCATTAACACATACTGTTCCCGTGCCCTCTTCCTCATGAAGAATTAGGTCATGAAAACCATTGCGACAATTTTTTGCATATATTCAGAGATCTTCAACATTCATGTTGTCAATCTCTTCATCTGTACAATACACAAAATTGACACGTGCATTTTCACGTGCTCTTTGTTAATTTAGACAAACATCGACTCCACCCAATCCACTGTAAACATTGTCGATCATGACATCCCTTGCTTCTCGACTTATTTAAGAAGTTGCATCCATCTCTGACTGCAGAGTTTTGACCCGAAAAGGTCGACTCAACAATGGTGGCTCAGGGCGAGGCAACTCCACATCTTGCTTAGCGCCCTTATGGTCATATAATTGACCTTTCCTTGGACCAAAAATTTCTGATGGAAGGTCATTGTAGTTGGGTTTCATACCCAAAAAAAATTCTGTGTAAAACATTTGTGCAAAACAAACAAGAATCTCGTCGTTCCATGGGAGCCTTCCATAAGCCACAAGGTGCCTATCATACAAATAGCGAGCTATATTTGGGTGCTTGAAATATTGCACCTTCAACATTTTTATTTTTGGCCCTCCCTTGAAATTAAACATTGACTTCGCCACATCTTTTATAACTCCTTGTTTTACATCCTTCCATTTATCTGGACCCATTACTGTTTCCTTTCTCTTTCTCATCACTTCTACAAATGTATCAGTCATTGGCCCAAGAGTTCTGTACACATTTTCAATTTCGCCCAATGAATGTGTAACTATTTCAAGGCTTTGTCGACTCTCAGCAGGTAGAGTCAAAGCCACAAGATCTCTCTGCAATTTTGCATAAAGTTTTTCACACATTTGTAAGGTGCATTGCGCCATGTTTTTTTCCCATGGTATATCAGAAATTTCGGCCGGATAAGTTGCGCTGGGTAGACAACCTTCTTCTTGAATGTAGTGGTATCCCCTGCATCTATTTTCACCACTATTTGGAACATTTTCAGCCTCTGCATCAATATATATAAAATTTTGTATATTAGAAAAAACACATGTAAAAAAAGTTGTACAAATTTAATGAAAAAAATATTTAAATTGATGGCAACCTTGACGTGGTTGGTTAGCATCTTCTCCACCATGAAACTGTTGAGACCCAGAACGACCCTGCTGAGAACAAGACCCAAAATGACCCTGCTGAGAACCATCAGCCGTTGATTGGCCTTCGGGGGAATAAATATCACCCCCTTCACGCAACCTACTACCACTCATTGATGGCCCTCTAAGTGGATTTGAACCACCACCAACCTCTTGAGACAAGAGAGAAGCTTCATAAAAAAATACAAATTTATAATCAATTGAAAAATACATTCATGTGTACATATAAATACATATACATATTCATTGATTAAATTACGTGAACCATACCACGACTAGGTGAACCATGGGCACGCTCCATGGATGGAGTAGAGACCCTTCTCCTCTTAGCTCCTAAAAATTAAAAAATGAAACTTATTAACAACTAATTTAACTCACAAAGTTAATAAAAATTCAATTCCATATGTACAAACATGTATGGAGATTTAAGATTATATTTAAACACCATGAACATCCCCCAATCCCTGAACGCCCACATGGGATTCAGTTGATCTTCGTCGTTCATCCTCCATAATATATATATCTATTGGTGGACATTTACACAAAATAGATTTCAGAAAATCAATTTGTAATTTAGTGTACACAAATTATGTAGAACACAACTTTCAAAGCAATAATTGATGTGTGAAACTCAATTTAAGCAAAAAAGAAATTATAAAAATGATAAGTTCACCAAATTGTGCTTTACATGGTGGGAGCACACTTGGTATAAACTTGAAAAAAACACATGGTCATTAAAAAATAAGCGTGAAAATCCATTTAAACAAAAATTTCTTGAAGTCCCCGCATTTTAATTTTATAAAAATGTGAAGTTCACCACTTGTTGCAAATGTGAAGTTCACCAAGTTGCGCTTTACATGGTGTGGTGGGAGCACACTTGGTATATAATTGAAAAAAGCACATGGTCATTAAAAAAGATGCATTTATAAGTACACAACACAAACATATCCAAGATATGTTACAATGTCCATCAATAAATTTTGAAGGAGAGCGTCTCAACACTAATTCATCTTTGAGAGATGAATCTTGAATTTTTGAAGAAGAGCATCTCAAAACCAATTCATCTTTGAGAGATGAATATTGCATTGGCATTGCTCTGTATAATTCTAATTCATCTTTGATAGATGAATCATGAATTGGCATTGCCCCACGCAATAGATCAACAAACATCTTATTCACATTTGTACAATGCCTTATACTAAAAAATTGAAATTGGCTAACAATATTGTTTGCTATTCCATGTAGTTCTTTTAGCCTCTCCTTTTTAACTTGGCACACACCATTCATCTGGTTGCACACAAGTTCAGAATTGGTGAAAACTACAATTCCATTTGATTCATACTTCATCGCTGTTCCCAAGCCTTCTATCAATCCAATATAATATGCCTTGTTGTTTGTTGTTCTTCCCAGTATATTCATTTTCCTTTGGATGACTTTGCTAGTCGCAATATTGGAAAGCACATATGTAATCACTGCTTTCCTTGGATTGGGATAGCAAAAAAATTCTATGCATAATTTCCATTTTTCAACCATATTTAATGGTTTTCTTATCCTTGAAAAAAAAACAAATTCAATAAAAATATATATATTAAATCGACATTTATTGCAAATGCATGAGAGAAATGACACAAGATCATGAGGTAAATGACATGTGCATTGTTTATCTTAAAGTTTGACTTAAAAAGTTTATGGTAGAGTTCACATATAAAATTAATGGGAGGAAGCCTTTAGTTTGTGGGAGCAATAACACATGTACATAGTTTATCTTAAAGTGGTTGTGTTTTATGGATATTAGAGGAAGCCTTTAGTTTGTGGGAGAAATGACACATGTACACAGTTTACCTTAAAATGGTTGTGTTTTATGGATATTAAAATGAAGAACTTATATTTAGATCAATTCCAGGAATTGACTGTAGGGGCATTTACTAGATATGTCACCTTTCATAAAATATGAGATCCAAAGGCTACCTGGCCCTTTGCAGACTTTGGCTATAAAACTTGTAGAAGTAAACACTAGACCTATCCCAATTTCACCGTGTGAAGGGTGTAGAGGACCCGTGGAATCACTGAAGGTTGTAAATTATTAAACCATTGGTTTAATTATCTTCAACCTTTGGTTGTACTTTGAAGGTCCTTGCTCTTCATCCTTCAACCGGAGGTTGTAGATCCTTCAAAGCCTCTTGTTAGAGAAGCATTTGAATATGTGAGAAACAAATTAGGAATATTTTTTGTAAATTATCTTGTTAGAGAACCATTTGAACATGTGAGAAACAAATTAGGGATAGTTCTTGTAAATTATTGTCACTTATTTGACTTCAAAAAAAGAGCCTATGAAATTGAGTGCAATATCTATGTGGTAGAGTACACAATATCTAAGGGGGAGAATACAAAATATTTGACTTCAAAAGAAGATCCTATGAAATTGAGTGCAATATCTATGTGGGAGAGTACACAATATCTAAGGGGGAGAATAGATATAAGGAAGCAATAGAAAGAGTAACAAAAAGCATATGATTGTGTTAATAATTTGAAGTAGTCAAGAAAGATAACACAGGACCATCAAAATTGAGTGCAATATCTATATGATCAAGTGTCAATAATTTGAAGTAGTCAAGAACGATATCAAAGGACCATCAAAATTGAGTGCAATATCTATATGATATCTATATGATCAAGTGTCAATAATTTAAAGTAAAGAAAGATAACAAAGGACCATCAAAATTGTGTACAATATCTATATGATTGTGTCATTAATTTGATAATTTGAAGTAGTCAAGAAAGATAACAAAGGACCATCAAAATTGAGTGCAATATCTATGTGGGAGAGTACACAATATCTAAGGGGGAGAATACAATATATTTGACTTCAAAAGAAGAGCCTATGAAATTGAGTGAAATTTATCTATTTGGGAGAGTACACAATATCCAGGGGGAGAATAGATATAAAGAAGGAATAGAAAGAGTAACAAAAATCATATGATTGTGTCAATAATTTGAAGTAGTCAAGAAAGATAACAAAGGACCATCAAAATTGAGTGCAATATCTATATGATATCTATATTCAATCAAGTGTCAATAATTTGAAGTGAAGAAAGATAACAAAGGACCATCTAAATTGAGTGCAATATCTATGTGGGAGAGTACACAATATCTAAGGGGGAGAATACAATATATTTGACTTCGAAAGAAGAGCCTATGAAATTGAGTGCAATTTATCTATATGGGAGAGTACACAATATCTAGGGGGAGAATAGATATAAGGAAGGAATAGAAAGAGTAACAAAAAGCATATGATTGTGTCAATAATTTGAAGTAGTCAAGAAAGATAACAAAGGACCATCAAAATTGAGTGCAATATCTATATGATTGTGTCAATAATTTGATAATTTGAAGTAGTCAAGAAAGATAACAAAGGAACATCAAAATTGAGTGCAATATCTATGTGGGAGAGTACACAATATCTAAGGGGGAGAATACAATATATTTGACTTCAAAATAAGAGCCTATGAAATTGAGTGCAATTTATCTATGTGGGAGAGTACACAATATCTAGGGGGAGAATAGATATAAGGAAGGAATAGAAAGAGTAACAAAAAGCATATGATTGTGTCAATAATTTGAAGTAGTCAAGAAAGATAACAAAGGACCATCAAAATTGAGTGCAATATCTATATGATATATATATGATCAAGTGTCAATAATTTGAAGTAAAGAAAGATAACAAAGGACCATCAAAATTGAGTGCAATATCTATGTGGGAGAGTACACAATATCTAAGGGGGAGAATACAATATATTTGACTTCAAAAGAAGAGCCTATGAAATTGAGTGCAATTTATCTATGTGGGAGAGTACACAATATCTAGAGGGAGAAAAAATATAAGGAAGGAATAGAAAGAGAAACAAAAAGCATATGATTGTGTCAATAATTTGAAGTAGTCAAGAAATATAACAAAAGACCATCAAAATTGAGTGCAATATCTATGTGGGAGAGTACACAATATCTAAGGGGAAGAATACAATATATTTGACTTCAAAAGAAGAGCCTATGAATTGAGTGCAATTTATCTATGTGGGAGAGTACACAATATCTAGGGGGAGAATAGATATAAGGAAGGAATAGAAAGAGTAGCAAAAAGCATATGTTTGTGTCAATAATTTGAAGTAGTCAAGAAAGATAACAAAGGACCATCAAAATTGAGTGCAATATATATATGATATCTATATTCAATCAAGTGTCAATAATTTGAAGTCAAGAAAGATAACAAAGGACCATCAAAATTGAGTGCAATATCTATGTGGGAGAGTACACAATAACTAAGGGGGAGAATACAATATAAGGAAGAAATAAAAATAGTAACAAGAAGCATATGATTGTGTCAATAATTTGAATTAGTCAAGAAAGATAACAAAGGACCATCATCAAATTCAAATTGAAAGATAAAGTAGTCTTCTTCATGAAGAATAGCATTAACTAGGTTCATCATTTAAAGGGTTCATTTTTTAATGAAAAAATTTATAAATAATATGGAATGAATCATTGTACATTATGATAAATATTGTATTTAAATGACATTTGATCTATGAATAAAAAAGAAAATGGGATCATCTCTTAATATATATATGTGTGTGTGTGTGTGTAAGAGAGAAATAAAAAGCAAAGGTAATTCCACCAAGACTAAAGGAGCATGTCCTAATACATTAAATTATGTTTGGTTTCTAGAAGCATTAATCATGAAAGCAAAGGTAATTCCACCAAGCCTAAAGGAGCATGTCCTAATACATTAAATTATGTCCTAATACATTAAATTATGTTTGTTTTCTAGAAGCATTAATCATGAAGAGTCATGAGATCCACATTTCAACCATGTACTATTTTCAAGTTAAAGGAGCATGTCCTAATACATTATTATGTTTTGTTTCTAGAAGCATTAATCATGACTTTTCTTTGAGATCCACATTTCCATCATACTATTTGCAAGTTCACATTTCCATCATGCTATTTGCAAGTTCTATATAAAGATATGTAGTCTAATAACTAATTAGTTCACATTTCCATCATGCTATTTGCAAGTTCTATATGAAGATATGTAGTCTAATAACTGATTAGCAAGTTGTGATGTCCTAATACATTATTATGTTTGGTTTCCATCATACTATTTGCAAGTTCTATATGAAGATATGTAGTCTAATAACTATACAGTATAGCCCATATAACATACAGTATAACCCATATAACATATAACGACCTTTGACAGTATGAGCAAAGAGTCAAAAAACAGAGAGGCCTCCCAGCAGAGTTCCACCTGTTCATTAAGGTAAGCAACATAATATCGGAAGTGAAACAATGACACCACTAAAAATATGTGAATTTAGATATTAAATTGAAATTTATTGCAAATGACATGTGCATGGTTTATCTTAAAGTTTGACTTAAAAAATTTATGGTATAATTCACATCTAAAATTAATGGGAGGAAGCCTTTAGTTTGTGGGAGAAATGACGTGCATGTAAACAGTTTACCTTAAATTGGTTGTGTTTTATGGATATTAAAATGAATAACTTCTATTTAGATCTATTCTAGAGATTGACTGTAGGGGCATTTACTAGATATGTCACCTTCCATAAAAGATGAGATCCAGAGGCTACCTGGCCCTTTACAGACTCTGCCTATAAAACTTGTAGAAGTTGAGAAATTTACATTGAAAAATTTGCTTGTGAGAAATTTACATTGACAACATATAGAGATTCAACTAGGCTTGTGAAAAGTAATTGACTGTAGGGGCATTTACTAGATATGTCACCTTCCATAAAAGATGAGATACAGAGGCTACATGGCCCTTTATAGACTCTGCCTATAAAACTTGTAGAAGTTGAGAAATTTACATTGACAAATTTTCTTGTGAGAAATTTACATTGACAACATATAGAGATTCAACTAGGCTTGTGAAAAGTACAAGTGGAAAATGTATAATTCTACTTAGAAGAGTCTTTGGTTTAATGGTTAAGCAAGAAAGAGTCGTTACTTTCTCTATCTAGAGTAGAAGTGGAATACATAGTGGTTACTTCTTTTTGAGTGTTTTGGATGAAATGGGCTCTACAAGATATTAAGGTAAAAGTGTATGATTGTGTCAATAATTTGAAGTAGTCAAGAAAAATAACAAAGGACCATCAAAATTGAGTGCAATATTTATATGATCAAGTGTCAATAATTTGAAATAGTCAAGAAAGATAACAAAGGACCATCAAAATTGAGTGAAATATCTATATGATATCTATATGATTAAGTGTCAATAATTTGATGTAAAGAAAGATAATAAAAGACCATCAAAATTGAGTGCAATATCTATATGATTTTGTCAATAATTTGATAATTTGAAGTAGTCAAGAAAGATGACAAAGGACCATCAAAATTGAGTGCAATATCTATGTGGGAGAGTACACAATATCTAAGGGGGAGAATACAATATAAGGAAGGAATAAAAAAAATAACAAGAAGCATATGATTGTGTCAATAATTTTAAGTAGTCAAGAAAGATAACAAAGTACCATCATCAAATTCAAATTGAAAGATCAAGTAGTCTTCTTCATGAAGAAGAAGCATTAACTAGGTTCATCATTTAAAGAGTTCATTTTTTAATGAAAAATTTTATAAATAATATGGAATGAATCAATGTACATTATGATAAATCTTGTATTTAAATGACATTTGATCTATGAATAAAATTTAAGAAAATGGGATCATCTCTTCATATATATATATGTGTGTGTGTAAGAGAGAATAAAAAGCAAAGGTAATATGTGTGAGCATAAAGATGTTAACTTCTTAGTTAAAAATCAAAATTTTAAAGTTGAAATTACTAAAATTTTTGCTCTGGATCACAAATCACTATACCATAATAATGAGACAAAGCAAACCATAACCCACTTATAATAGAGGGATAAAGGGACTCATGTCACCTACTCCAAACCTAAAGACATAATAATGAAAAAGAACATAAGGATGAAAAAACAATACACTTGTCATAATTGTCATAAACTTATATCTAGTTTAATATTTCTAGCTACATGGTACACAATAACACATGGTACAAAATAACACATTGATTAGTTCAAGTTATATTAAGGTTAACATGGCTAACTCAGAAGGTATAAGTTCAAGTTGATTAGTTCAGGTTATATTAAGGTTGATTAGTTCAGGTTGATTATTTTAGGTTATATTAAGGTTATATTAAGGTTGATTAGTTCAGGTTATAGAAACAGTGGGGCACAAATTTTTACTCCCTTTGTATATGGTTTTTGGCCCTTCCCTGGTTCGGTATGATACTAGTAATCAAATGAACTAGTGTACACTTACATATAGTAAACTGTAATGGTATTACCGTAAGAAGTTAATCGTATTAGCTTATCTGTAACGGTGTAATGATATCATGTTCACCACATCAGAGATTATGGATGTACATATACCTATGGAATACATGGATATTATGTAAACTACCTCTATAAGAGCTTAAGCTTACCTTATTACGTAAACAGGGTCTATAAATCCCATGTATTAAGGAATAAAGCACGCATAAAAGTGTTCTGTAATACTAGCTATAAGCTTCCAGGAATATCCGTAATGAATAAGTAGGTAATAACACATCAAAGCTGGATACTCACTTACCTTGTACGTATTTATATAATACTATCTTTCCCTAATCATCATCTTATGCAAAGCTTGTTCAGGTTAAGGAGTTAATACTATGTGTAAAGATAAGTAATCACATAATCATTCTAATAATCATGTTCTCTCAATTACACTATACTATATACATATCACCTATGTTGCATGAGTTTCTGGAATGTGGAAATGTTGGGAACTTGGGTATGGGTGTCTGGAATGGCTAGAGGTTTCCCTAAAAAATATAGGAAATGGCTAATTGGGAGCGGTAATATTATATAATAATAATAAATTTTTTTTTTTAATTACATAATTTATCTGTGGAATGTTGTAATGTGGCATATGGGTCTGATACTTTGTACTTGTCAAAGAAGCATCAATGTTACTAATTCTAGAAATGTCAGACACATCAATGATGCATTTACTAACTTAATATAATTTTTTATTATGAAAAAAATGTAATATCTTTACAAGAACCAGAACCAGTCCAGAGAGTCTCTCTGAAACTAAAAGGAAATGAAACTAACATACTAATGGCAATAGGAATTTCACATAAGGGAAGCAAGAAACCAGAGTTTAGACATCACATAAAACAGGACTCAAAATTGAAATAGCCCCACAGAAGAGCTCACAAACAGAAAGGACAGAAAAGAAGAAATCCTTGAAAAGTTAAAGCCCTCACTATTGGAGTTTAAATGTCTAGAAAAAACAAAGTATTTGGAAAATTACTAAGGTTACTGGCCATAGAGAACCGCTGCTTTAGGCACGGTTTACAAATGAATACAAGGTTGCGCTCTTAAACAAGTTAAGAATTACAGTGATGGACTGAATGGAGGACAAGCTTTATGCAAGATTGTGAGTGAGTTTGGCGAGAAAAAGATTTTTTTTTGCGTGTACTTTGAGCAGGGGAGTTTTTTTTGGCAGATTTTGGGGAAAATTTACAGAAATGAAGTTTCTTTTTTGGTAAAACTTATTAAAAACGTTTAAGGAAGTTTTTTTTTGGCGAAAAGTTTTGTTGGAAATGCTGGAACGTCAATCATCATAGTGGTTAAAGATTCTGAAATGTGCCCCGGATCTGGTCGCAGCTCCTACCAAAAATGGTAAGTTCCCACACAATTCCAAAGCTCCCAGGAATAGAGGAACCTCTGGAACGAGTTTCCCATTTCTTGGGAGCGGTTCCCGTGCAGTGATCAAATTTGAAGTGTTGACCTTAATTTCAATTAGAAGGCTATATATTCATGCAACCCTTCTATAATGAAAAGATTAAAAAAAAATTCTTTTTAATTGACAATGGTATATAATCTTAACATTTCATTTTCAATCAAAACTAAGATGGCAGGTAGAAAATATCGCATTATGATAACATAGTCAAATCTGAAAATGCACATTCTTATAATAACAAACTTTATAAATTGTATTAATTTTTTTCAAAATGAAATAGTACATTCCATCCCCAAAACAAATGGGTATTTAGTGTTTTTTCCCATCATGTTCCCTACATATCTCCAACTGTTTTCCTTAAACCATATCTTTATTACATAACAAATGTGTCCTTGAAACTTAAAAGACCACTTAATTAGTGAAGGTGACCTTCACTATCAAGGTAAAAACTTTTGATTTATACTATTTGTTTTTACCCTCCTTTTGAGAACTACTTGGTTTATAATACCTTTTCTGGTATATCCCCAATTAAACATCCAATTTAATCAAAGATTTGGTTGAAAATTTTGACAATTTTTTCAAAGATGTGGATTCTATATCTCAAGAGATTGCTTATGAAACCTTTTGTATTCATTTTAATTTAATGGGAAATAAGATATCCATAGAAAATTATAGCCATTTATGTCTCTAAGTTTATTTCTAATGGGTTATAGCTTGGAAAGATTAAAAGGAAGTGTTTTTCATATTTTGTAGCTTGTAGTGCACATACCCACCTTAAGGTATCTATTAAATCTTTTCCTGTCCCATGTGCTTGGTACTTTTAAAATCAATTTTCTACTTTTTGAAGGGATTTGACTATCGAGATTGGACTTGATTCTTAATATTTATTCCCTCTTCTATATATTTCAAAAATGAATGTTAAATTTCCTTTAAAAATGCTAGATATTGAAAATGGATATCTTCAAATTGATATCATATCTTAAGCAATATTATTTTGAAATTGACATAAGATCTCAAGCAACATAATTTTGAAATTGATGTCTTTCTATTTAAAAGGGTATTAACATGGAGCTAAACCTTAAAATGAAAATGTCGAAAGAATACAATTATATTTTTCATATTAAAGAAAAGGAAAACTCAAATTTTTAAATTTCAAAGTTTTATTGGTAACTTCATGCCATGATATAAGGCTAATATAACAAACTGGTAACTTTTTATTGGTAACTTCATGCCATGATAACAAACTGCTCATCTCATTCTTTCTGGGCCTTGCCTTACATTTAAGTAAATGGAAAGCCGAGCATGGCTATCTGTCATTATGATACTGATGGTTGTGATGGTCAGGGGATTCACAGAGGCTAAAGAAACGATATATGATGCGCTGAAGAAGAATGGCCTTCCCGATGAGCTGCTCCCTATGGGGGTGAAATCCTATTCCTTGAACGATGACGGTCAGCTGGAGGTTTACGTGGAGAAGCCCTGCTATTCCAAGTTTGAGAATGAGGTCTACTTCGAGAGAATGATAAGAGGGAAGGAGGAGGTAAGGGAGCTGTCAGCCCCCCCTCCACTATCAAGAAGTCCTCATCAGATCAAAAAATATTGCAAGTACTGAGTCTTGAAGCTAGTAAAGAGGTAAAGAATATGTCGAGTACTAAAGGGGGTAGTAATTATATGATGGGCAGAACCAAAAGTACAAAATCTGAACAAACAGATAACGAGATGAAAATGATGGGAAGAATGTCCAGCATGGGAAAGAAAAATATGGCCTCTCCACGACTGAGTGGCCATGAGATTCCTAAGAGAAGAAGTGGGCAATTCAGAATCGAGGACGAATTGAGCAATTCATTTTTTGAGGAGACAACATTGAGTAGAGCTTTTAGTAATACCAGTCTCGGGCTTTCCTTCTCCATTGCAGCGCCTGTTGTCACTCCTGGACATGGGGACCTTGGTCTCATCATATTTATAAATGTATATATATATATATATATATATATATATATATATATATATATATATATATATATATATATATATATATATATATATATATAAAAAAAGAGATCATAACAAAATCTATATGTATATATATAGCATAACAGAGTTTATTTCTAAATTTCATAATCAGGATGCACAATTAGAAGTTATATGCATTATAGTTGAATCTCTCTACTTCCTGAATGTTCTGCAGTGAAAGAGGCAAGAATACGTGCAAGCATGGATCTAAACAGAAAAACAAGGGCCAAGGAGATTAAAATAGCAATACAAACAAATGGAGAGCCACTTTTCCGGAATGATAAGAGATACTACAGGCAGGAGAATGACTACTGTGGAGCAGCAGGAGCTCTTCCTCTGGTTGCGTACCGTGTATGTCTTTGAAACAAGGTAATAAGGAGTTCAACAACTAGGATATAAGGCAAGGAAACTAGGAGTTCAACAACCATGATATACGACAATTTATCCTAGCAGCCAACCCTTCATAGGACATTTTTCTATATATATATATATATATATATATATATATATATATATATATTTTAAACTTGTATAAATAAAATTCTACATTTTTCTTTATGGAATATCGATCATTTCCATTGCTAAAAACAACAGTTCGGAATATCATCTTATCAACGTAATCAAACACAGGTAACCAAATATCGATCTTTTCCATTGCTAAAAACAACAGTTTGGCATTGCAGAATACATTAACATCGGGGAGGTAAGCTAAGAACAATTCGGCATTACAGAAGACATTAACATTGCATTCCAAATTTTTCCCTTGTGAAAAATAGAGGAGGAGCAGGACAAATACCTGGTAATTTGCTCGCTTGAAGTCGCTTGAATTCGCTTGAAGTCACCGCAGACCAATAGCGCGGATGGAAGCAGCAGCAGAGACAGAAAAACGCGCGAACAGACTAGCAACAACACAAACAAAAAAATGCGCGAACAGACCAGCAGCACAGAAAAATGTGGTAAACAAATAAACTTCGTGGGCGATATATTTATAGGAACTAGTTCGGCCGAACTATTTGAATAGTGAAAGTTCGGCTGAACTTCTATTTCCAGTTTTCCCATCTACGGCAAAATTTCTGTTTTCCCACGCCGTCGGTGTGCCGTCAATCTAAACGGAAGCACGATTTTGGCCAAACTTTCTCAAAAAGTTTGGCTGAACTATCAAATAGTTCGGCTGAACTATTGCCGAAAAAAAATTTCTGCCCCTGATTCTCACAGAAGTGTAACCCATCTTCATATATCTGCCCTAATGCACAAAATACTGATACACAACAAAATTTTACTATATTTTGTGATTCTAGGTAAGCTGAGATTTCACCGCTAAATTTCCCAGCCAGAATGAAGAATGCATGAACATGTTGAGAAAGTGTGTTTGTATCGCCCATCATTTCGATTCGGAGACCGCACGCTTACTCGTTTGCATGTTCCCTTTATATAGAAATGTGAGGGCCAACAATACTTCCACCTATGAAATGGAGACATCCTTCTGGAAAACACAACAAGTGTAACTAGAAGAGGGCAAGAAATTACCCCAAGAGTTATGTAGAGGAGTAGGATGAGTTGAAGCGGGTGTTCATGGAGGCCACTGAGAGCAATGATGAAGATGATGGGGGTTTGCTTATTGTGAAGAAGAAGAAGACCATAGAGGAGCTCCTTCGTGAGAAGAAAGAGGAGGAGGAGGTTATTGCCAAGGCCGAGAAACGGGCCACAGATGCTGGCATTGTGAGGAAACTAGACGAATATTTTGGTAAAGATGATGATTTAGATGAGAATGATAGGTTTTTGAAGAATTATTTGATGAATAAGGAATGGATTGAAAGGGAATACAAGGGTTTTAATGATGGGGACGTTTTTCGGGTTTCTTAGGACGAGGAAGAGTTGGAGGAGCAAGATAGGTACGAGGCATAGTATAATTTCAAGTTTGAGGAGGGTGTTGACGACGAGGAAGAGTTGGAGAAGCGGGAAAGGTACGAGGCAGAGTATAATTTTAGGTTTAAGGAGGGTGATGGGGATCAGGGGTTGGGTAATTGGTGACTCTTTGGAAGCCTTCAAATGAAATGCTAAATAATTTGGCTTAATTCTTGAATCTCTATGAATGACCTTCTCCTGATATTTTGTACACGAAATTCGAATGGTGAATGGAAACAACAATTAATAGCTTCTCTTAAACTGCGAAAACATGAAAGCAAAGAAGGAGACCTCACCCATTTTATAAGTGTGCTACACCAGCTAAGAGATTCCATACCAAGTAGTTAAAGTGAGATAAATATGGCTATAAATATGGTAGTATATACATGTGAGTTGCAGAAGAAAAAGGTTGACAAAAATATGAGGTAAACTGATTTAAAAGAATGGCCTATCCGCCTAATTAATTTATATCAATAAATTAATTTAATTATTATTGTTTAACCTTTTTAATATTTTAACAATTATATTTTATATATTTTAGAGTCCATACATAAATGATATTCTATAAATATAATTTTTAAAATAAATGTATCTAAATTATACTTGATAAATTTTAAAATTATAAAATTTCATTAAAATAAAAGACCTATTAAATATATTAAAATTTTAAATACTTATATAAAAATAATTTTTGAAAATTAAACTATTTATATAAACATTTAAATATCCTTATTAAAAAGTCCATAAAGTCTATTGGCATTGCACCACACAATTTTTAGAAAATGATCCATTCACCTATATTAACTATATCCTTATTAATAAGTCAATTATATAGCATTACACCATACAATTTTTAGAAAAAGATCCATTCACCTATATTAATTATATTAAACATATTTATATTAAAATCTTAAATATTTATATAAAATTAATTTTTTAAAATTTAATTAATATAAGCATTTAAATATTCTAGTTAAAAAGTTCATTTAAATATTTTTGTTTAAATATTCTAGTTAAAAAGTTCATTTAAATATTTTTGTTAAAAAGTCCATTGTAAAGATCCATTCACTTATTTTTTATATTTTTAATATATAAAAAAGAAAAAATACTAACTATATAATAGATATATATAATATAATAAAATGTTTGTTTTTAAAGATTCATTCACCTATTTCGACATATAATGAAATGTTTGTTATTACACAATATAAAATAATGTTAGTTATTAAAGATCCATTCATCTATTTCGACATTTAGTATATAAAAACTGAAAAAATATTAGCTATATACTAGATGTACATAATATAATAAAATGTTTGTCATCACTAAAAAGTATATCAACATAAATTTTATATAGAATTATAATTATATAAAATAATTATAATTCTATTATTAATTATATATTAGAATTTTATTTTAAATAAATATGACATTTAATATATGAAAAAGAAAAAATATTATCTATGTATACATAATATAATAAAATATTTGTTATTATTAAATTATTAAAAAACATATCAATTTAAAATAAAATAATTATAATATCAATGATATATTATAATATTATTTTAAATAAATATAAACACAAGTCTAAAAATTTATATTAATTATTTCACAAAAATAATAATTTAAAATTAGGAATAAAAAAGCACACATATTAATAATAACAATCATAATCAATAATAATAAAATAAAGAAATATAATTATCTCAAATACAATTATAATTTTCTTTATTTTACTACAATTAATTCTTTATATTTATGGATAAACGAGAAATATTTTCCATTACATATTATTAAAATTTGACCAACTTGGTCACATGATCGATCCTACTACGTTCCCCAAATAGAAAGGGATGTTTTTATGTGCTTTGACAGCGATTGACCACGCCTTCAAACTCCAATCCGGACCTAGTCCGGACCTAATCAATCTGTTCAAATTTTATATGCTTTTGTTTGGAAGAACAATATATTTGTCTATATTTGAACCCCCAAGAAAACATATGCGAAACCCCAAGAAAACATATGGACACGATTTAAATATCGGGTGGGAGTAATTCTCTATATTTTAAGCCCCCAAATATCATATAACAATGATTTAAATTTGAATGTGAGAGTAGACATTGAATCAAACCCAACCCACAATTTAAGTTAATTGATCCATTCACCTGATTTTCGCTGCATGTGCCAAAACAAAGGATTTTGAACTTTCCGGTAAAATGAATACAGGTAGTTTTCACTTGATCATTTCTCGCATTACACAATGAAAGAGGTCTAGTCCATTCCTCTCTAAGAAATGCATTTCATTAAGGCTAGTCTAGTCCAGGGCAGCGAGAAGTCACACACTATGCTCAACCATCAAAATTCATACAAAGTGCAAATATATGCAGGCCATTTCTCCCCACCACTATGTATTTAGTTAGCATGGATGGGACAAAAACATAGTGAGGGTAAATAACCATTGATGAGATAGAGATCACCGAAGATTTGGCAGGCTCCATAGCGAAAGTAAATGCTCATAAGAAGACCATACTTGTACAATGAATAAATGCCAATAACATTCCGACTATTTAGCTAGCACGTCTAGGATTTAATAGATTGGCATTGGGCTCATACAATGAAGAGATATGCCCTGGAACTTCAGTGGAACTTCGGTGTAAATATAGTGCACAAATGCCAAGTGTAGAGGAGGAGAGTAGCACTAAAAAATGTGTGTATAGGTGTCATTCAAAGAAAGGAAAGGTCGACGAAAAAGTTAGGTGAGTTGATTCAAAAGAAAAGCATATCAACCTAATTATTGTTATTCAATTTTAAGGTTATGGCCAAGCGAGACACCAAATTTGTGTATGAAACTTTTTTGTTTATGGGACAAGGGACCCACCTACACACAGCGATTTGAATGCTAAGTCTACAAAGGCATACATTCGCTAAGTCTACAAAGGCATACATTCTCTACCCCCTCTCGTTTTGAACCTTAACTTCTTAGGAGGAAATACAAACTCTTAACCATTAAGCCCATTTTCATCCATAATGTCATAATGATTTATTTTTTCATTTTCCTAACCAATAAAATCACACACATTAGAAGTTGTTTCAATTATTCTTCCAAATCAACATCCTGTTCAGTCAGTGTAAGGAGAAAAGTAGTGAAAATTTGAATTATCTTGTAAAAAATAAATTTTCTCAAGAAATAATGATCAATAATATTAAATTGGAAAAGTTTTCAAAAAATAATTAAAAAAATTATGTAATTAAGAATAAAATTTGTATTATGCGAAGAACAAAGTAAAATATATTAAAATTAAGAAAATTTGATTAATGAAATCCCTTAAAACTTATTAAAAACCCATGGCTCAACTTTAATTATGAGTAATATTGTTCAATGATAGCTTAATTTAATGAAATGAATACAATTATAATGTGGCATCCCCTCATTTAAATCAATAACAAAACTCTTTTCTAAATCGACCAATGTATGTAGTAGACTGTAGAAGCTACTGAAAAGTGTAGACATCAATAACAACCAACAATTTCTTCTCGACAACCTTTGTAGGTTTTATTCATATATTTTCCTATCCTCTTAGTACAAACACCAACTAAAAGACATCATTCTTGCTTTACGAAAGCGTCTTTCACAACATCTCATTGTTATGAAAACTGAATCTCATGCCAAAGCAAATTTAGCAACGATCCTTTCTATAATGTCATGGTAACCTGATTTCAATTCCTTAAAATTTATTTAATTTTTTGTTATCCATTCCCAATTCAAATAATGATATTTCTTATAACATTTTTGTCTTGATAATATTTTTATAGATTATTAATGTAAAGGGTTACCATAGCTTTAGTGAATTGTTGAGAAATGATTTAAATCCTAATTATTCCCTGGACTCTCACCTAAATGGATTGGATGTTTGGGCTCCTTTCTTGCACTGAGTTTAATATCAATTGGAATGCTTGAGAAATGATTAAACCCTAACTATTTGTCGAACTCTCACTTGAACTGATGTCTAGTGAAATTATATATGTTCACATTTGAACTGGATTACTTCTTGTATGGTTGTGGTCTTTTTCTGCATTAATTTTAATAACAATTGGAATTATTAGGAATTTCACTTCTGTGATCCATAAATTGTGAGTAAAATCTTTCGGTAAAAATCACATCAAAGTAAAATTGGTCGACACGTTTCGAACCAACTAGTGTGGTTCATCATCAGGACAAGATTAAACCCTAACTATTTCCTAAACTCTCACCTGAACGAATATGATCTCATCTTTATCAAAGATTAAGTTATTACAATTAATAACTTAACATAAACTGCTCATAAAGTATAGATGGCACCGTCTTTGTCTTGGAATCCAACTAAATTATACATGTTTTCCTTTGAACTGGATTAATTTTTGTATGGTTGTGTTCCTCTCCTGCCATGAGTTTAATACCAATTGCTCAGGCTCAATAAATTTTTTCAACACACATAAAAAAGCTTCTCTAAACTATTAATCTTAGGAAATCCTAATTAAATGGGTATTTGACCTATGGTGAGAATAGAACCTGAGGGGCCAAGTCCCAGTTTCCTTGGAGCCATCACTATTAGTTCTGCACAAGAAAAAGCTTTCATAGTGTGTTTCAGAGAAATAGACAACCCAAAGCCAATCTTCTGGACCTGCATGAAGAATAAGGAATGAGTAAATGGAACATACATAAAGATTAAACGTTGAATTGAGCAATGCACCAAACAGCATTGGTTTATTGTTTGATGTTTCGTACGACTGACCATAAATTTAATAATTTATGTCTTAAATGTAGTTCATAAATACTTATATGTCTTTTGTTATAGGAAGTATGAAACACGTTTGGTAAACTTTTAGTTTCATCCATTAATTCATGTATAAGATGAAGAATATTATTGGATTAGTAAATCAAGACCATCTATAGTATTTTAAATATTATAAATTTATAAAACTCAATTCCAATATATAAACACCTATCAACATAATCAGGAATTTGCAATGAAATATGCCTTCAATGTCTATCCTCCCTTCAACTTGAATGTTCCCACATATCTATTCTACCTTCTTCAGGTTGGCATTGACTCTTATGTTGGTTGTTTTTCCTATGGGGGATTCTTGCGAAGTTGGTTTGGAATCTTGTATACCTTATCGTGAATTTCCATGTTGGTCCTCGTCCTTAATGGAATGGTCATAGTTTTCCCCTTTAGTTTGATTGGGCCTTTGCTTGATTTTGAAGTTTTAGTTTTTATGGTATTTGGTTTCATAGTATGATGTAATTTTTTAACTTTATATGTTTATATTATTTTGGTATTTGTTGTTAATATTTGGTATTAGAGATAATTATCTTAGGGTTTTTCTCTCTTAATCAAAATATTTTTTTATTTTTTCTATAACATTTAAAAAAAAAATTTAGTCAATGAAAACTTAAAAACATTGAAGTGAAATATCAGAGTATAGGTGGTCAAAATTTCAAGTTCTAATTCATTATAGTTTTGGAGGTATAACATGTGGATATAGAGTTTATGACTAATCTTGAAATCAACTTTAAATGAGTCATCTTAGCATTATTGTGATAAATTTTTGCTAGGAGGTTTTAAATAGTGAAATTTCGAGGATAAATATCATGGTACATGGTCATAATTTCAACTTATGATTCATTTTACTTTAAGAGATATAGTCTTTGGAAGATAGGGTTTGTGACTAACCCTAAAATTAGTTTTAAGAGAGCCATCTTGAAATTTTTTGTTATAATTTTTTTGGGCGAAGTTTTAGAATATAAAAATTTTCAAATTCTAGGGAGACAACAAATTATATGTGGTTTTTTTTTTTCAAATTTTGAATCATTATAGTTTATGACATATATCTCGCGGAAGTTATGGTTTTTGACTAATCTTGAAATTAGTCTCAAACGAGTCTTTTGATAATTCTTGCTATAACTTTTTTCGTTCAAGTTTCAAATTACAATTTTTTTAAGAGTTTAAGAATACATATCATAGTAATTTGGAAATTGGAATTTTAAACTCAATAGAGCTCAAATTTCAAATATACATTAGGAAAAATATAGGTCATCCATACAATCTCTAAATTAGGGTTTGGAAGGAACATATTTTACAATTAGCATAGATTTTAATTGTAATATTTGTTTTTGGTGATTCAAAATTTGTGATAAAAAGAAAAAAAAAAGGAGAATTATTATTGTTATCCCACATACATAAGGGTGTTGAAAATAATACTACACCATTTAAGCCCCTAAGAATCTCACACATGTCGTTTGAATAAGGTGGAGACTTAGAAAGCATATCAACTCAATTGAAGAAACAATAAGATGAAATGACTCGTACTATGTTGAAGATAACCGATTTCTCACTCTGTCAAGAAGAACTCAAAAATGAAATAAAAACTGAAATGGAAAACTTAATGGATCAAAATATGTATTCCATAAATCCAAATAGACAACAACTACAAGATTCCATCATACATATACTATATGAGAGATTCCCCAAAAGAGATATCAAGATGCAAAAAAATCATGAAATTGTGGAGGAAATAAACTTTTAAGTCACATAATCATGATTATTCATTATGTTAAGATCCACACGATGGGGGTTCAATGTAGCACAAAGAAACTACTTAATTCCCAAGATTAATATGAGGAAATTTAATGGAAAATATATCATAACATAGATATTCTGGATGGAGCAATTATTTAACCTACACCAAATTCTAACCCCACAAAAGATAAATCTTGCATTATTCTATTTAAAATATGATCAATTTTTTTGGTATCAATAGTTATATGAAAGAAAAAAAATATTTTGTCTCTTAGTCCATTTTTACTGATAGATTGATAGCATATTATGGGGATATTAATAGCAACACATTTTTTTGCCAATTGATAAATCTTTGGCAAAGAGGTCCAATAATTCATAGTACACATACAAAAATTCCAAAAACTAAGGCTTGGGGCAAAGAATGCTTTAGAGGATAATTTGTTGGATATCTTTATGGGCACTTTAAAGGAGAACATCCAATATGAGGTGCATCTCTTGTAACATAAACACCTAGAGCATGTATTTAATATCACAAGAAAAGTTGAATGTAAAAATATGGCTACTATAATATTGGTCACTAACAAATATAGAGAGCATTATTTCCCTCTCCTAACCTCATTCAACCAATAAGGTTGAACCTTGAAAATGGATGAAAGAATAGAAAATATACTATGTTTCAATTGTGACAACAAGTATAGTAAGGGGCATAAATGTGATGAGAAGAATTATTCTACATTGAATATGAAGAGGAAGAAGATCAAGAACTGAAACCGTCCCAATATAGAGCTAACAAAACTCTACTCCAATGATATATTGTCATGCATTTTCAACCTCAATACTCCACAAGCCCTCAAGAGAGAGAGAGAGAGAGATATTGTTATAGCATCATTTTTCACCTTCATGTGATTCATGATTGTCTCTATGGCCTTGGGCACCCATTCCCTAGGCACCAGACAAATTCATAAACAATGCTAAATCCTCACAGGTATGCCCCGAAATTTTCACGTGTGTCACTCAGAGTCCACATGCACTTTTACGCGTATGCCATTAAAATCATTAAAAAAATATATAAAAATTCCCTATTTTCGGGCTGGGTTGATGGTTACTCAGGTAGTTCAACCACCCCAGCACGTGGCCAACTGTTTCCAACTGTTGAAACTAATTGAAGGGAGTATAAAAGCCCCTCATGTGTATGGCCTAAGGGAGAGAGAGAATTATTGATATTATACTTATTTCAGGAATCCCAAATTCAAATTAACCATGCTACTCATTCATTGCCTCCACACGCACCGAATTCGAAACCTTGTTTTCACAGAATGTTCCCATGCATTATATGCCCATAACAAAGATTTTCAAATTTGATGTCTGCCATGAAGCGGGGACGGGACGGATCCCGAGGCAGGTCTGTTCGAAAGATCGTGGAAGGATTCGGTGATCTCTCCACTTTTGTTCTGTGCCTCTGATTCATAGGGGGGCATGTGGGCTTGCTGACTTGCAGCATCAGCTTATCTGGAACATCATTGATATAGATGAAATATCTTATTCATTTTATAATGTTTCACATGGATTACCTACAGCATTGAGTAATGAAATATCAGTGTGTATTCAGTTCTCAATGATATTTCATTTAGTTAGAGAGGGATTCATGGAAGTTTATGAACAGTGGATCTCTGTCAGGCATGGGATCAGGTGTCCCTATTATTTATCTAGTTTTTAGCATTTAAGTGTGGTTGTGTGTGAGTCCTTCTGAATAGCATGCCCTGATCTGTGGAGGTTTTGACCCAACAAACCTCTAGGGTGTTTTTCCCCGAAACAGAACTGGCGACTCCGCTGGGGATCGCATTTTTGTGATTCCCCTATTGGGTGGTTTTAGCTGTTTGAAAGGTTTCCAACAGTTTTAACTATTATTTCCAGTCCAGTTAACTTTTTCTTAGTCAGACTAAAGACCTGGTTCTTTATCCAGGCTTGATCTTTTTTATTTTTCATTATTTACCTTTTCATACGCGAGTTTGTCTATTCACAGACGCGTATACATGCAGTTTGCTTCACAGGAAGTCGCGTATACGTGGGTTTCCTTTGACACAGTCGCATATGCACGCTTATTTCAAAACTGTCAAGTAGCGTATGCCTGGGTAAATTTTGAAATTTTTAATTTCTTGGCTTTTTAGTCTCGTCTGCCTGTGGAGACCTGTTCCTGCAGTGTCTTTAGAGTCTTTGGATTGGGTTGGTAGTGGTTATTGGTCTTTTTTCTCTCTTGGTTGAAAACTGGCTTATTAGGAAAATCTTGTTTTTAGTGCTTGCATTTCTGGTTTGAGTACCAAGATCTCTTCTTGGAGATTCTTGGCTGTTCTGCTTCATCAGGACAGAGGGCTTCTGCTCATTTACTCTTTCCTACCTTTGTGTCTTGCTTTGCACTTCGATTTTTGCCTGCTTTTGGTTAGTTTTCTTGAGTTCAGTTGACTAGGTCTTGTCGCAATTTTTGAAGAGTCTTTCTTGGTTCTTTGAAGTTTTTGTTTGCTGCAAGGTTGTACTATTCTTCTAGGCTGAGTTACTAAATTTCTTGTCTTCTTTTGCTCATATAAATCTTGCTACTAAAGTAGCCTTATAATATTTGGAGCGTTTTTGAAGTTTTGCTTGAAATTCAGAGTTGTTTGGCTTGGAATTTGATAGTTTTCTTGGTCTCTTAGAGCTCTTCCTTTTTATAAAATTCAAAAGCTCAAAAAACATTTTGTTTTGTCATTTGCTTTTGTTTTGCATTTTTGTTTTCGTTTTGTTACATCTTTTGAAGCTTTGTTGAGATTTCTTGCCTTTGGTTTTTGACTTGATTTTGGAAAGGAATTGTCATTGGTTTCTTCCTCTTGTTTCAAGCGATTTTGGTGTCTTTATACTAAGAGTTTCTGATTTTGGGAACTAGCTTTGTGGACAATCAAAAAGTGATAAAACTGAAGGATCTCTGGGAAATTTATCTCTGCTTTAGTAGATTTTTCATCTTAGAATTTGCATGCTCTTAGTTATTTGCATTAGGTGCACTTAAGCATTTAGTCTTTTTCATAGTTTTTGTGAGTGTGAAGTTTGTTATCTGAAAAGGAAAAAAAAAATTTAGTCTCGTAGAACCTTTGTGGAAATTTCTTTTCATCGAAAGGCAATTACTGAATTTGCATGTAGTTTGGTTTTTATTAATTTATTTTCTGCGTCACTAAACACCACGAGTTTCATTTCTGTATCCCTTTGACTTAATATAACAGTCGATTAAAATAAGCGCTATAATTTAAAAACAACTAGCAAGTTTTTATTAAGTGTCATACACCAACTAGCTAGTTTGTAGGGCCTTGGATTAGGTGAGTGGAGAGTTAAATCTCCAAGGCCACTCAAACAAAAACATAGAAGTTGATTAATTGAGCGGAATCCAACTCCGTTAGGTGGACCGGGAAAGCTCTCCTCCAGAGAGTCAAGCGCGAGGGGAAGTGAAGGCCGAGAAGAGATATACCCCCTCTCTGATTTGCTGAATCTGACCTCAAGACCGTTCCGCCCGACTTCTGACACAGATTGGTGCCCATAGTTTCCATTCCTAGGTTCCACATAGGTGACTACGGGGGGGAATACCCATGGTACCTAAGGCAGACGTCGTATCACTTCTAGCAGTACTTCTGGGGGGTGCCCTTGCGAAGCTTGGGTACTTGTGCTAGCAAAGGCTGTTGTTAGGAGGTCGGCGTAATTGTTTCTGTTACCTTCGCTAGTAGGCCTGGGCCGTAATTATCCCAGACTACTTTCGGGAGGTCCTATTTTTTGCTTTCTTGTATTTTGGTGTCCGGTCCTAATCACCCGGAGCGGAAATACCTGAAGGTTGTTTGCTTGATTGTATCTTAGGGATTTTTTGTAGTGAGTGCTCTTTGATCCTAGCTTGCCTAGCTTTATACTTTTTTGAGTCTAATTAAAATTTGTTAAAGTGGCTGATCAAGCGCCTTGTTGATCGAGGAGAATCCGGGGGTTATCTCCCGAGAGTCCAGAGCCTTCTTCAAGAAGGCGTAGGAGTAATTTAGCAGGTGAGTATCACCCTGTGGTGTCTGACGTAGTGGAGAGAGATCCTCCACAAGGGATTGAAGGTTTCGTAGCTGGTTCTGGTGTTGGTTCCGAGAGGAGCGTTCCGCTCACCTCGAGAGTCTTATTTCCACAGGAAGAAGAAGTACAAGTAAAGGAAGTGTCTCAACCCTCTGAGTCACTTCCATCTCCTCTTCCTCCTGATTATCCGTTCGTTGTTGAATACATCGGACCTGAGTCAGAGAGACCGGAAGATCCTCTGTATTATTCATACCTTTCGATGGCCACGACAGGGAACGCAGCTTCTGTTGTGAGTGTTGTAGGCATTCAGACTCCTGCTTCTGTTGAAGGAGGAGGCACTATTGCTATATCTTCGATTGCTTCTAGTACTGTTGTGTTTGGCTCTGGTTTCACCCAAGCACATGCTTCTCAAACTGGTCCCTTTTGTTTTGGAATGCCCACTAGTGGGATTCCTTCTTTTTCCTTTTCCGCTGCTGTAACTGCATCTACACCCATGTCTTCCATGGCTAGTGGATCAGCTTCTTTTCAAGGGTTCCCCTTCGGAACTGGGCATATTCCTAGTTCGAATCCTTCTTTAGGGTCCTTTCCGTTTACTTCTCAGACTCAGAGTTTCAACCCTTGGTTTGGAGGTCAGAATTCGACTACTTTTACAGGATGGAACCCTGTATTCACTACAGCAGGGGCAGGGAATCCGTTTTACGCTGGTCACCAAGGGAATGCTTCTTTCCCTTTGTCGAGTGCTTATCAGACCTTTTCCCCTCTTTCTAATGCCTGGAACCCCTATCAGGGGCTTTCCGCTTCATTCAATACTTTAGGAGGGGGAACTGGTCCGGTCTTTGGTAACTCTGCGTTGGGAGGAGGTTCTTCTCCTTTTTCTACGAGTTCTTTTTGGCAACCTGGTGCCTCATCAAATCCAGGGTATTCTTTTCAGAATGTTGGGAATCCATCCCATCAAGGATGGAATCCTCAGGCTCTGTCTCGTTTACCTTTTCTGGCAATGTTAAACTTGCCAGATCTGTCGAAATTGACGAATGATCCGATCCGGTACAGTCCGAGGTGGCCTCCGGTTCCCACCAAACTTCCTTCAGACATTCCAAAGTTTGAAGGCAAGAATGGAGAGGACCCGGCTGACCACATCACCACCTTCCATTTATGGTGTTCGTCTAACTCCCTGATCGATTATTCGATTAAGTTGAGATTGTTTCAACGCACCTTAACTGGAAACTCTACCAAGTGGTATATTGAGTTAACTGGGGGCAGTTTTGTTACATTTGGAGAGCTGGCTGTTACATTTCTAAATCATTTCCAGTTTCCCGTCCGTTATGACGCCGGGACTGAACTCCTAGCTAATCTTAAACAGGACGACGCAACCCACATTTCTGACCATATTCAGGAATGGCGGAGAAGGAAGAGGCTTATTAAAGCTCATATTCCAGGAGAATTCCTTTTGGAATGGTTTCTGAAATCTCTGCAGTCAGACATTTCTAAGGATGTGTCCCTGTCTGGGGTATTTTCTGAGGAACAAGCCATTTTTAGGGCCCAACAGCTTGAATTGATATATTCTCAGTCTGGGGTCCTTCATAAATATTTGCCAAATGCTCCTCGCTCCAAATTAGATTTATCCAAAACTAAGCCTGGTCCTCATGGTGATGGACTTATTGGGTCGATCAATAGTGGTGCAGCTAGTTTTCTTACTCAATTGCAGCAGTTGTCTTTGCAATCTGCTCCTTCTGGTCAGGCTGTGATTGCTGAGTCATCGCCTTCCCAATATTTTTCGGTAAATGCCATCCAAACTTCCGACCCCAAAGGAAATCAACAATCCGAAGGGAAGAAGAAGGGACAGAATAATAAGAAAAAGGGCAAGAGTGGGAAGGGTAATGCGAATAAAACCAACGAGCATGTTGGTGAGGGTCCAAAGGATAAAAAGAAAGTGAAGTTTCCATGCAAGTTATGTACTGGAGACCATCTTACTCACCTTTGCCCTAAAATTTAGGATGTGCAGCGCTTGTTAGCTCAGTAGGGTTCTTCCAGTTCCCAGGCTGTGTTGACAAACCCTTTTCCCCAAGGGCAACAGCTAGTTTTTGACGCAAATCAAAATACTGGGGCTTCCTCTGGGGGCACCCAGGAAGGGGAAATTCCATCAAACATATACATGATGAGTGCTCACGTGGATGTCGCTACGAGATCCCGTGATTATAGCGAAGAAGAGTCTTCGAAAGCTGAGGGTGCTCCTGATGCTACTAAGCCGCTTCATATTACGAGGCCTACTGTTGAGCCTATACCTTGGATGCCAAAAGAATCTACCAAGCGTTCGATGATTAATCCAAATGCTAGGGCTGCCCAGAACTACTCTATTGTGGAAGTTCTGGCGCAGAGTCCTTGTGCCATGTCGGCTTTAGAGGTGCTCCAGTCTTGTCCGGCTCAGCGCAGTGCTCTGCTCACTGCTCTTAGGGCTGTCGATCCAAAGAACTCTCTTATGATTACGTTCGATATGACTAATTTTAAAAAGAGACTTCCTCATCATATGGCTTTTCATATTAAATCATCGTACCGGAAATGCAATATTTTTCGGACAGTCGTTGATGAGGGTGCTTCCACATGTGTGATGTCTCTCACATGCTAGAAGGGAATTGGATCTCCCACATTTGTTCCATCTGCTACTCTTCTGACTGCGTTTGATGGTCATTCTCACATACCGCATGGTATTGTCCCAGCTTTTCCTATCTATGTTGGGGGCAAAACTGTAAATATAGAGGTTGAGATAGTTGATGCAAGCTTGGACTACAACCTTCTGTTGGGGAGAAACTGGATTTATGAGATGGATGCTATCACATCTTCATTTTTTCAGATTATTTGTTTCCCTCATGAAGGGAGGATTGTTACAGTGGACCAACTGGACTGTCCTCCTATAGATCCGAATGCATCTACTGACTCAACTATTCCAAAATTGGATAATACTAAGGCGCCTGTTGAGAATTTAGGGGTTGGAATGTATTCTTCCTTGATGGGTACTTTTGATATTCCACCTCCTATGGTTCATATAAATGCAATTTCATCCTCCAGGGCTCCTCTTCGAAGAGAGTTTTTCAGAACTCATTATTTTTCGGACCCTTGGACCTTGCCTTCCCCTACCGCCACATTAGCGGAAGGTCAAGTGGGTGGAATGGAATTTCCAATGTCTGCAGCTGAGATCACTTATCAGTCTATTGTTGACTCTGCAGAGTTCATCCCAGATCCTCTTTCACCAGAAGAGTTGGATGGAGATGTGGCTCCGACTTGGACACTTAGTTCTTCTTCTACCCAGGATTGCCTTGATACCACTCTTCCATCTGAAGAGGCCATCCTGGAAGCTATGACTGGTATAGATAGACTGTGGGATGATTTGCATCATCGATCTTACTTTTTACCTGATTTGAGCGAAGTTGAAATGAGTTTTCCAAGTCCTCCGTCTCTTGGACCTATTCGCCTAGTTCTGAACCCTTTAGCACCGACACATGTATATGCTGAAGGGAACATGGCTGTGATTTCTCCAACTATCCCGGTGAACATCTCCAGGGATCCCAATGTTATTGAGAATGTCTTCATCGGAGCTGAATGTTCCCCTGAAGAGATTTAGATTTATACCGATCTCTTTAAGGAGTATAGGGATGTATTCGCTTGGTCTTATGAGGAAATGCCTGGTATAGATCCATCTATTGTCCAGCATGAGATCAAGACTTACGAAAACGCTAAGCCAGTGAGGCAAAAACTTCATCCGATCAATCCTAGGAAGGCAGCAGCTATCAAAGCTAAGGTGGAGAAGCTGCTTAAGGCGGGATTAATTTTCCCTGTTCCTTTGACTGAATGGGTTTCAAACCCTGTTCTCGTAGATAGAAAACAAGGAACAATTCAAGTTTTCATTGATTTCAAAGACCTTAATAAAGCATGTCCTAAAGATAATTACCCCACACCATTTATAGATCAGATCATTGATGAGTGTGCCAGTAATGAGATTTTCTCCTTCATGGACGGTTTCTCCGGATATAATTAGATTACTATCCGTCTTGAAGATCAGCATAAGACTGCCTTTATTTGTCCCTGGGGTACTTTTGCATAAAAGAAGATGCCTTTTGGTCTTAAAAATGCTAGGGCTACGTTTCAGTGGGCCATGTCATATGCCTTCCACGACATCAAATAGATTATCGAGGCATATTTGGATGATTTAGCTACTCATTCTCAAAAGAGGATGGATCATCCTGCTCACCTCCGTCAAATATTTGAACGATGTCGTTTCTATAAGATTAGGTTGAATCTGAACAAGTGCGTTTTCGCGGTTACATCCGGTCGGTTATTGGGATTCATTGTGTCTAGAGAAGGGATTAGGGTAGATCCCTTCAAGGTTGAGGCAATACTTCGGTTGCCTCCCCCGTCCTCTATTCGTCAACTTCAAAGTCTACAAGGAAAGGCTAATTTTCTTCGAAGATTTATCGTAAATTATGTTGAAGTTACCAAGGGATTTATGAGATTGTTGAAGAAGGGCATTCCATTTCTTTGGGATGACTTCACTCAATGCTCATTCAATGCTCTGAAAAAATCATTGACCTCTGCTCCTTTATTGAGTCCACCTGATTATAGCAGGGATTTCCTTTTGTATCTTGCAACAACAGAATCTACTATTGGTATGGTTCTAGTTTAGGAAGATGATGCTCTTGCAGAGCATGTTATATACTATCTTAGTCAAGGATTGGTAGGTCCTGAGCTCCGATATACTCCGATAGAAAAGTTTGCTTTAGCAGCTGTTCATGCTATGCATCGACTCCGACATTATATTCTTCTACGAAAAACTTATGTTTTGGCAGCAGCCAATCCATTTCAGTTTGTTCTCAGTAGGTGAGTGATTGGGGGAAAATACAATATATGGATTGTGATTTTGCAGGAATTTAATCTTGAGTTTATGTCTGCCAAGTCCAAGAAATCATTGGTTTTCGCGGAATTGATCTCCGAGTTGCCCTGTGGGGAAGAGATAGTCTATGATGAATCCTTCTCAGATGAACATTTTTTTCTTATCTCTCCACAGGGTCCTTGGTATGGAGATATCATTGTGTATCTTTAGCATGTGAATTTTCCCTCTATTTTTTCGAAAGATGAGCGCCGTAAGTTGCGTCACTTGGCTAAGAATTACTTGATCATTGGTGATGCTTTATACCGTCGAGGGGTTGATTCAATCCTGAGACGTTGCTTAACTCTCAAAGAAGCTGAGGCTATGCTGAATGATTGCCACAGTGGAGCTTGTGGTGGTCATTTATCTGGGCTTGCTACAGCCCAAAAGATCTTGCGTGCTGGGTACTTTTGGCCTTCGATTTTCAAAGATTGTATGGAGTCGGTCAAAAAGTGTCATCCATGTCAAGTTTATACTCGAAAAATGCGTGCTCATCCAACTCCGTTTTTTCCAGTCATTAATGTCGGTCCCTTTACAAAGTGGGGTATTGATTATACTACTTGTAACCCGCCTTCGACTAAAGGTCACAAGTACATTATTGTAGCAGTAGACTACTTTATGAAGTGGGTCGAGGCTATGCCTACTTTTGGGAATGATGGTGAGACTGCAGCTCTTTTCCTTTTCAACCAGGTTATCGCTCATTTTGGTATTCCTAGAGAGATTTTCACTGATCATGGCAGTCATTTTCAGAATAGTATGATGGCTGAGTTGGCTCTCAAATTGGGTTTCCGGCAGGAGCATTCATCTCCGTATTATCCTCAAGCCAATGGGCAAGTGGAAGCCGTGAATAAATCCTTGAAGACAATTCTTCAAAGGAAAATCGATAAAGCTCGATCCAACTGGCATATCATGCTATATCCTGCACTTTGGGCATACAGGACGTCAGTGAAAACTGCAACTGGCTTTACTCCATTTCAGCTAGTTTACGGGTTGGAATCCGTATTTCCCATTGAATGTGAGATTCCTTCTCTTAAGTTAGCTGTTGAACTTCTTCCTGACACTTCTAGTCTTGAAGAACGTCTCCTTCATCTAGAACATCTCGATGAGCAGCATCGGGATGCCGCCACGATGAATGAAGCACATAAAAACCGAGTCAAAATTCAATACGATAAAGCGGTCAAGCCTAGGGTTTTTTCGGAGGGTGACCTTGTTTTGGTCTATGCCCAAGAAAAAGATGCCCTGGGGGCAGGAAAGTTTAAGTCTATGTGGTATGGCCCCTTTATCATTAAAAAATTCCTTTAAAAAGGAGCATATACCTTGGTTTATTTTGAAGGAAACGAGTTGTCAGAGCCCAGAAATGGGCTCTATTTGAAAAAGTATTATGCCTAGGCTTCGGCCTGACATTTTGCTTTTGTATATAGTAGTTTTACTTTGTACATATCTGGTTGTTTTTCGATCTTTGATGGGATGGTGATGTTTTTGATCTGCTTTGGCAGGTTGTGTCGGATGTCATGAGTCATTTTGGTTTCGCCGATGGTGCTAGTAGACACACCCGGAACTTGGCTTCCGTGGCTTGGGTGCTTCATCATCCATCCGGTCAGCTGTTAGTATCAAGAGGAGTCTGCATTGGTCCTGCTTCCAATAATATAGCAGAATACACTGCAGTTATTTATCTACTCTCGGACGTAATATCTTTGGGTGTTGATTCGTTGGTAGTTTTCTTGGACTCCCAGCTGGTGGTGTCACAGTTGAACAATACTTATCGGGTTCGAGATCCATTTTTACTCCGGTTTTTCTTGAGGGTACGTTTGTTACAAAGATCATTTCAATTTTTAACTTTCATTCATATT
>JAXQQM020070844.1:0-80978 GCA_034641835.2 Pinus albicaulis | reverse complement strand
GTAGCTCAAACTCCTGAATTGCAGTCAATGATGGATATTTATGAGCTCAAACAATAAATAGGAAAGGATACAATGTCATGCTCCTCACCTTATTATTCAAACAAACTCTATTTTTGTCATGTAATCTCTTATTTTAAGGAGGGCTGTTTAAACCTCCTCGACACTTTATTTATTTTCTATTTTTACATTCCTAGTATTAGCTATATAAACCCTTCCATGTCTTGAATAAAAGGTTTCTGAATTGTTGTAAGGAAGGATTGGAAAAGTTTCACTACTATTGGAGTTGGGATCCCACATGAAATAAAGGCTCCACGGATCGAGAAGCGGACCATGCAACACTAATTATAGTTTTGGTCTTAGGGATTTGGGGTGGGTCAAAGCCCATTATTATGTAATGGGATGGGAATTTTTATGAACGTTGGACTCTGCCCATGGTTTATGACCATGGTATTTAAAAAATCCAAGTCTATATAAGGAGTCTAGATAGAAGTCATAGGAAGGTTATGAATGAGATATATTTTTCAATGCACTTGAATGTCAGACTAAGTTAGAGTCTGTGTTTTGGGTTAGGGTAAAAGGGTCCTGCGAGTATCTGTGAGGAGAACTTAGGAAGTATGCAGCTGTGTGCACAGGGTGGAAAGTAGATGTAAAGAGAAGATGTGATTATTAATGAAATAAATGTTGAGAAATATTTGATTATATTGATGTGTTTTATTTTCACTTACTGTTTATGAATATTTATGATAAATAAGGGTTTTGATTTGTAACTGAATAGCATAGTATTTTTTATTGTTATTTTTTATGTTTAATGTTTGAATAAGTAAAATCACACAATCTATGAGTAAGCTCAACAATTTTGTTCAACAACGTTGGTATTATTGATAGCTCTGGCCTGCGAGGCTCTGCTAAGAAGTAAAATCCCCAAATCCACAGTCTAGTGTCCCTTTGGATGAAGAAACCTAGTTCTAGCACCCCTCTATATTTCCTTGGGGGGGACATAGATCTGTGCAAGAAGTTCGTTGTCGAAAGTGTCAGTAATAGTGGGTTTTGTTGGATTTTCCAATCACTTCGAACGTCGGTCTATGCCCCATCAAGCCAATAAATAGGTTCGTTGTCAGCACTAGTATGTGACTGAGGGATATATGGATGTTTCACCTCTCAAAGAAAGAGATTGGAGATTGGATAGATCTAAAAGAAAATGATTTTGCTGCACAAGAAAGCATAAGTGCATGTATCTCTATCGAGCACTGGTTACAAAAGTATATATCTATACATATTAGTATGAGATCTTCTTTAGATTATTTTCTAGCAAGCTTCATGAGTGGATATCGAGGCTAGCTATGCAAATGGGGTATTTTATTAATAGAATGACTATGTGGACCCCAGATTTGATTTAGAAACTTAAAAATACCAATAACAAGATTGTGAGAGTTGTTGATTATTGGATTGACAACATCCTTGGGGGATTCATTACTGAGTTCATGAATGAAACATTTTTGTCCTATGGTGAAGTAGAGCACAACCTTTTCAAATTATTGCAAGGTAAGTACCTGAATTCACTGAAGTTCTGGATTAAAATTATTTTTTGGGAAAAGGTTATAATGTGATTGTGCTCAGATTGATGTTTTAAGACAAATAACCTGGTGCTACGTGAGGTGGAAAAAGGTTTAGGATGAGATGGGGAACATACATTGAAATGGAATATAGACCATTGTTTGAGACTGAAGGAGGAGAAAGCAACCCTACTACTCCACAAAGTCTATCATTGAGATTTGAAATTCAGGAAAGTGCTGAGGAAATTCACCAACCTAGGCCACCCCCATTATCACTCGGTTTCATTATGTCTTTCCACCTCCACCTCCTCCTCCACCTCCCCCATTCACCATGGCCCAACCATAAAATATGCTTGAGTTCAAGGGAACATATTGTTACATGTCATTTTTTCATCATGACATTTCACTGTCAATATGGATCTATCACCATCCATACTCATGCTTCCTTAGAATTCAAAACATTCATCTTGCTAAACGAAGTCTTGTAAACAAGAAAAAATCTCTTTAAAACTCTTAAAGGTTTCCTGTGTGCTTTTTGTAGTCATTTCCTACCCATGCATTGATACTTCCTCTATTAGCTTTGGTGATTGCCACTTTGTTTGCCCATAAAACCTGTGCACTATCGTAAAAGGAAGTAAACACAAAAAATTAACTTCTAGAAGCCTAGTTGGGCGAATATTCTTCCATTTGAAAGCCTCTCGAGTTGCGCAAATTCAAGCTATAACCCTCCACTCATGGAGCTTATCCCCTTGGATAAATGAACCCTAATCCCTTCATTAGAGGATCTCATCCCTCTCTCGAAGGATCTGAAACTTTCTCGATTTCTCCTATAAATTGAGTTGAAGTTTCAGGTTTAAGGGTAGATACCAGATTGTATAATTAACATTCAAGATTACACATTGTACATAAGATTTCATTGAAGAAAAATCTATGTTGGTCATTCTAGAGAGGAATGCTTGTCAAACCAAGGAGCACGATTGTGAAGGCATATAGGAGAAATATGTACAACATCAAGGCTCAGGTTGTAAGATTCTTCCTTATAACTCTTGATAATACATATGGATCTCTTTTTCTCATTGTTTTGTTTTTAGATTCATTAAAAAAATGACAATTCTTAATCTCCTTGATCATTAACTTTAACTAGTGTTTTTTATTATTATATACTGCAAGTGCTTTTGATTATTTGCATGTTTGTGATTGCAGGTTCTTCTCAACATCGAAAGACTTCTTTGGAGCGAAAGACAAGGTCTACATCAAACATCTTGTTGAAAGGTAGGAGCATAACCTCCTCATTTCTAAGTTACAATAATCTGAATGCTAGTAGTTTAGAGAAAGAGGTATTCAAATGGTTGTTTGTTTCTAGTTATCTGTTGGGATACTAGGGAGATTTCTCTTGTTTGCAAGAGGGATTTATCTAGAAAAAAAATTGGCAACTCCGCTAGGGAACAAGCTTAGTTTTCTCTTGATTTTTTTGGGTTTAACATTCAAAATTTTATAGTTTGACTTTTATGAGTGTGTTTGGGTTTATAACCTTTTAGATTATATGGATTATAAAGCCTTGAGTTTGCTTTTTTTAACATTTCTCTAGCCTGTGCTTTTTCCTGTGATAAACAGAGCCCAAACCTGTGAAAGTTTGCAGTTTAATTTAGTACACATGCACATTAGTTCGTACTAACAACCTGCACACCCCTTAGGAAATTTTGAAAAAAATAATAGTTTCTCTCTCAGAGTTAGATAACAAATTTGTTAATTTTTAACTTGATCTATACCAACTCTCAACATCTGTCTCTGAAATATTTCTACTTATCTTAGATTCCTTTTGATAGGTCATCCTTTTGGAACATTCAGGTATGGTTTTCCCTATTTTGATGAATTTCTCTTTTGGGGAAAATAGATTCACTGCCTAGATCACTAGTTTCCTGTCATTTCCCTCTAGAGTTACCAGGAGTCTTGTCATCCTTTCTTATTTGAGTGATTGTCTCTTGCTTGATTGCAGAATGAAAAATTATAGATTACTGAACTATGATTTGTCTCAAAAGTAGTCTTTTATACGTTTTTTGTTGGTATTTAAAGTGAAAAAACAATTTAGTTTGCTTTCAACTAAAAGAAATCATGAAAAGACACTCATAGGTATCTTAGTTAGGATTGTTATTTAAGAACTTTAGTTTTTTTAAGTTTTAACATTTTTTAGGGTTTTTATAGTTGATTTTTCTTTTGAAAATTGTTTGTTCATAAAATATTATATTTTGGCTTTGTAATCAACGAATATTTTCATCACAAAGTAGTGTTGGTCATGCTTAAAATGAATTTTTTTTCTTGAAATTTTGTACTTTTTATAGGAAATTTGTACTTTTTTCATCCAAAAGTCCTTCTAATTTCTCTTAAATAGAATTTCATCGAAATAAAGAATTTTATTTCCATTATTGATGCATTTAGAGTATTTTTTAATTCGGTCAAAATATCATTAAGTTTCATATCCATACCCCTCTGCGTAAACAACATAAAATTAATACAGTGCTTAATAAAATTGATCTAGATATTTTTTACATTTTCTAGGGCTCATTCCACCAATATAGCTTAGGAATAGTGCTTTGGAATAGGAATTAATTAACATTCCAAAGCAGGTAAAACAAAAAAGTAGCATCTTGCGGTAGGGAAAACCCCAATTGTTGCAATTGTGCTCTTCAAAGCTCTTCTTAAAAGAGTCAAGAACTAGGTCATGTTGGACCCAGTGGAGTAATCGTACCTACTTAATTGGTCATGAAGATAGAGTATGTGTATGTAATACAAATAGTAAACCTCAGATTAACCATTTTCGAGGAGTCTGGGATCACTTGTTAGTAAACCTCGTATTTACCATGTCGAGGAGATTTCAAGGGGATTGATATTTGATACTCTTCCATTTCGTGTATATCAGGCCACACTCTATTCCCCCAGGTTCAATTGTCTTAGTTGGTGGCATTAGTGACCATAATGTTTACGTTTTTTCCCAAGGTGACAGTGGAGGTAAGGTACCACTGTACCTAGAGTAGACATTGACTAGAATCCCTTGGAATTTCTGGAGGGTAGTATTCACCTCAAGATCAAATAATGAAGTTACTTTCACCAGAATGTTTCATTAAGCAGGTTGTCAGGGTAATTGTTCTGACCGCTATATTCCACATTAATCTCTATGAGGTTGGATTTCATCACCAACTAATGATTTTGTTGTGGAAACATATTGTTTATGTGTGGATTGTTTCTTATATTTTGCCGGTTCATTCATTTTTTTATTGTTAGAGGCCTTAGGTGTGATTATTTTGAAAATTTTTGATTTCGTGTGTTAAATAAATTGACCATGGTTGAATTGTCGAGACATTCACGTAGAATGCAAGATAAACCACCTGAATATACACCCAGTCAATTGGAAAAGTCAAAAAATAAAAGGGTTGAATCATCAGGAACCAGGTCTACTGAAAAAGGAGAATCATCTATTGTAATACATACTGATTTCGAAGTTAATCAACCTTAGATAACTGAAAAAAAAACAAGATCAACCAGAAATTTCTAAAGTAATTATAGTTGAGTTTGTCATTGGTGGCTTGTCAAATACAAAACTCACTAAACCTGAAATATCTGAGCTTGGGTCTGATTCCACTTCATTAGAGTTACCTTCGGATATTATAGCCTCGACTCCTGGTCTTCCTTGTTCACCTCGAGTAAATCTTCTCATCACTGAGAATATTCCTCCTGGCCTTATTAGCTTTGAAGAAATATTTGACATAGAATAAGAGATTGCACTTCCCTCTCATCAAGAATATTTAGATTTAAGGTTTAGTGAACCAATATACCCTCTCATTCCTTTTCGACTAGATCCTTGGTGTCACCAATTTACTGATTTTTTACATAGCTCTGGTTATAGTCACTCACCACGCCGAGTCCCATTCTACTCTTTACCCAGAAATAATAACATGGATTCTAAAATCATGTCTACTAAGTCATCTATGTTCTCTTCTTCACCAATTGTTTTTTTGTATGGCGGTCCTTGTGTTCCTACTGGGTACCAGTCACTTTCTAGCACAATTCAGGAGCATCTCCTTTCTCTAAAAATTATACTATGTCAACTAGTCTATTTAATTCTACCACCCTACCTTTGACGATGAAACATGTATATATGTTTTCTGGGAATTTCCCTCAAGCTAGCTCAGAAGGTGGCTATATATTTCTTGCGGGGCAGCAACCTTTCCAAGGGAAGCAACCTCTCCAAGGGTAGCAACCTCTTCAATGGAAACGTCCTTTTCAAGGGAAGCAGTCTGTCCAAGGGCAACAACCTTTTCAAAGGTAACAAATTCTTCAAGGGAAACAATATTTTGAGGGAGGAAAACCTTTTACTAGAACCTATCCAATGATTGTAAGGAAACATATTCCTTGTAATTATCAAACTTATGTTCCAATGCCTCAAACTGGTTATGGTAAACACTATGCATCACAACCTTAAGTGGGAACTCCTTACCCAAGGATAAATACTATGTGGAACCCTTTGTTTACTCAACAACCTTTGCATCCTACATTGCAAGTACCTTATAATCAATGTGATCAGCCAGTTCGATAATTTGGTTACACCCAAGTCCAACAACTTGTACAAGGTCCACTTCAAATTACCCTAAAGGTATACATGCCAAGTAGTCAGCAAGTTGGTTCGAGTACTCCTATTACTCCTATCAAATCCGTTGTGAAAACTTCTATTCAAAAACTAAGTACACCTATCCTAGGATTGTCTCAAGTCTCTATTTCTATGACCCTTCAAATTTCAATGCCAACTGCTATGTAGGATATCCCTTAGACGAATATCCAACAAAATGGACTAGTCCAGTCGATTCCTCAAAGCTCTATGGGACCAACTAGTGCAAAAAATACTCAAATACGTCAACCTTTTATTGGTCAAACTTTTCAAGGAAAACCCTTTGTAGGTCAACCTGTTCAAGGGAAACCTTTTAGAGGATCAACTATTCAAGGACAACCCTTGGTAGGTCAACCTTTCAAGGTCAATTTGTTCAAATCCATCCATTTCAAGGGCAGTTATAATATGGAAAAGTGGGACAAAATCCATATTTCCATACCCAGCCATACCCTGGTTATACATATCAAATACCAACTCAACCTCAACTTGGTATGAATACCCTAGAGGTATACCGATTCCAACCACTCAAGATATCCCATGTTTTATTGGATATCCCCCTCTAGGTACTGGTATTGTCCCTCATGGTTATCAATTCGCTCAACAAGGCCCTAATAGTCAGTTACCTTTCATTACAACTTTAGATTTACCAGAATTGTCTTGGCTAAAAAATGATCCAATTTACTATCTTTTGTTTTGGCCGGAAATGCCTATTAAGTTACCTAGTGAGATTACAAAGTTTGAAGGAAAATTAGGAGAATACCCCTCAAATAATGTTATGACCTATCATCTATGGTGTGCATCCAATTTTTTAATCGATGATTCTATCCATTTAATACTTTGTCAAATAAATTTGATCGGCTTAGCCACAAAGTGGTACATTGAGTTACCACAAGGCTCTTTCAACATCTTTAATGCTTTATAGACTACTTTCCTTACTCATTTTCAGTTTCCAATTCGTTATGATAATTGCACAGAACTTTTTAATTAACTTAAACAAATTACGTCTATGTACATTTCAGATCACATCCATGAATGACGACATAGACGCCGCTTTGTCAAAATTTTCATTCCAGATCAAATTTTGGTTGAATGGTTCATTAAATAATTACTTCCTAAGATGACTGAAGATGTAGCTAAAGGAGGCGTTGTAACAGAAGAGCAAGTCATCACTCAAGCCTAGTATTTGGACCTTGTTTACACATCATCTAGTACTTTTTATGAAAAATTATTGATTTACCTCAGCCAATTCTACTTACTAAAACTCCTTCTATTTCTCATGCCACAGACAGCGTAATCAGTATAATTAAAACATCAAAGAGTAAGAAGAAACCATCTAAATATACTACTGAAATCATAACTTTACCTGATTCACCTAAAGGAGACTATTCCCTAGAAACTTTTGTTGAAATCCATGTCATAGATTCATCTACCACTAAAGCTAAGTCATCCAGCAATAAGAAGAACAGGAAGGGTAAAAATAAACAAAATAATTCTCCAAAAGAGAAAGAAAAAAAAATGAACCATCAGACGATAAATGGAAACCTCGTTATCCTTGTCTTATCTATGACGAGGAGGACTATACCAAAGAGTGCCCACATCAAGCTGAGGTATCTAAAATTTTCAAAGGTTCACCCACACCCGCCCTCCCTAAATATCCTTTTCCATCACAAGACAACAAAATGATCAAATCTTATTCCAAATCATCGGCGAATATCCTGATGATGTCCTAAGTCATGGTTGCAACACGATGTCAAGAATATGGATCTAAGAGTATTATAATCAGAAAGGAAATTGAATCATCCAGTCAAACTCTAGTATCAACTCCTCATCTTTATGAACCATTAAAAATCGAGAAACATAATCCTAATTTTGTAATTAAACTGCCTAAAAAAGATGTACTTCCAAAATTGGCTTTTCATCCACAACCGAAAGCCACTCAGAATTACAATATTGTTGAACATCTAGACATGTTCCCTTCAGAAATTCTGGCCCTCAAAGTGCTACAATATTTCCCAGCTCAGAGGAAGTTACTATTATTATCTATTGGAGTGATTGATCCTCAATATTATAATATCATTTTCTTTGATCTCGATAACTTTGTACCTAGACTCCCACGCGAAATGGCTTTTGAAATACCTGTTTTAGTCAAATCTAGGCACGTCTTTCACACAGTAATTGAGGAGGGAGTATCTACGTGCATTTTTTCCTTAGCCTATTGGAAAACTCGGTTCTCCACCAATCAATCAGACACCCATGATTCTTAGAGCCTTTTATGGAAGAGGTTTTCGTCCATTTGGAATACTCCAAGATTTACCTATAGAGGTAGAAGGAAAATCCGTTATGCTTGAGGTAGAAGTTGTTGATGCCCCTCTTGAATACAACCTTCTGTTAGGTCAAAGTTGGTCTTATGCTATGATCATTGTCATTTCAAAAGTCTTTTGATTGACCATATTTACTCATAAGGAAAATATTTTTAAAATCGATTAGTTGTCTTATTTTTCTTTTGACCCTACCTCTACGGATAGTATCTAGCATGTTGGAAAAAATTTTATCCCTTATGAAGATGTTGGGGTAGGAATAGTAAAATATTTTTCGCTTATGGGAAACTTTTCTATACCTCCTCCTAAAATAGAATTATTTCCAATATAAATATGATTACATCAAGAAAAATTCCATTTTATGACCCATGTAATGTGCCTTTAGAATCTAAATTGGACTATTGTGGTGAGGAGATGCCTTTAAGTCCATATGAATCGGCATATGTAGCGGTGCAATCGCTTTCTGACATTTCATAAAATAATACTGATCAAATGAATGTGGTCATTAAAGAGTATTAATCTTTATTAAGCCCAAACATGACATATTTTTCCACTCCTTTTTAACAAATGTTTTCAACTGATGAAAATATTCAGGAAATCTTGTCATTGGATGAATTATCGTGGGAAGATCTCCATCATCGATCCTCTTTTTTACTCAACCTTGATAGAGTTGAAAATGACTTTTCATATATCGTTTTGATCGATTATGTCAAGAAACATCAAAATCCTATGTCCATTCTTCATTTGGATTCTGAGACAAACTTATGAAATATTTCCACGACAATCCCCATTGACATATCAATCAAACTAGGAGTAACTGAAAAAATTCATATAGGTGCTTCCTGCTCAATTGAAGAAATCAATATGTACAAAGACCTATTTCAGGAATTATGAGACATTTTTTCCTGCTCTTACTAACAAATGTCAAGTATTGATCCTAATATTGTGATTCACAGAATTAATACATACCCAGATACTAAACCTATTAGATAGAAAGTACGTCTAATACATCCACGAAAAGTTGCTGCTATTAAAGTTGAAGTTAAAAAACTACTTCGGACAGGATTTATTTATCATATTCCTTTGAAGTATTGGGTATCTAATATAGTTCCAGTGACCAAGAAACAAGGGACTATCAGAGTATGTATCGATTACATGGATATTCATAAGGTTTGTCCCAAAGACAATTTTTCCACCCCTTACATTGACCAAATAGTTGATGATTGTGCTAGAAATGAAATATTTTGATTTATGGATGGATTTTCTAGTCATAATCAAAGAAACATACTCCCTGTCAATCAACCCAAGATAAAATTTATATGTCCATGGGGAAAATTTTCATATTTTAAATTACCTTTTGGACTGAAAAAGGATGGTGCAACTTTTCAAACAACTATGTCTTATGCATTTCATGATATCAAACACATTGTGAAGCCCTACTTGGATGAATTACCTACTCATTATTTACACAGAAGCAATCATCCTACACATTTATGTGCTATATTTATGTGATGTAGTAATTACAAAAAAAATTTGTATCCACACAAATTTATATTTTGTGTACAATCAAGAAGGTTACCTGGTTTCATTGTTTCTAAAGAAGGCATTCATGTCGACCCATTGAAGGTTGAGGCCATTGTGAATCTACCTCCTCCTTCCACTCTTTGCCAAATCTTGAGTTTGCAAGGGAAATAAAAGTTTCTACATCGTTTTATCTTGACCTATATAGAGTTAACTAATTGTTTCACTTGGTTACTAAAACTAGATATTCCATTCATTTGGGACGAGCTTGTCGATAAAGATTTTTATGCACTCAAACAAGTGTTGACCCATGCATCATTGTTGTATCCACCTACGTATCACCGAGATTAATTTTTGTATTTAGTTACATCCTATTCCATGATTGGAATGGTTTTAGTTTAGGAGGATGACTCCAACAATGAACACGTGATTTACTACCTACGTCAGAACCTCACCCCAATAGAGATGAAGTATTCGTATGTGGAGAAATTGGACTTGGTAGTCGTTCAATTTGTCCAACGATTCCTTCATTACAAACAATTACGTAAAACCATAGTGATATCTAATGGCAACCCTATGATGTAAATTTTGACAAAAAAAATACTCGTGCAAAGATTTGGAGTTCGAAAAATCCAAATATAAGAAATCACTTGTTTTTGTTGAACTCATGTCTGACTTTCCCTACACTGAATTGGAAATAGTGGCAGAGGACCATCTTGCCAATGAATATTTGTTTCTAATAACTACATTTGATCGTTGGTATGGAGATATACTTATATATCTTCAAACCTAAACCTTTCAGCTAGATATTTCATGATCTAGTCCACGTAGAATTCGATACCAGCCTCAACAATACAATATTGTTGGCAACACTCTTTATCACCGTGGTGTCGATTCTATTTTTCGACATTGTATAGCTCACAAAGAAGCTGAAAGGGTTTTAAATTAATTCCATGAGAATGTGGTGTTCATATGTATGGATTTTCCATAACGCAAAAGATATTGGACGCTGGCTATTTCTTGTCATCACTATTCAAAGATTGTATCCTTGTTGTTAGAAAATGCCACAATTGCCATATTTTTTATTGAAATATGCATGCACCTCTAGGTCCTCTTCGCCTAATCATAACTGTCGGCACATTTTCAAAATGGGGAATCGATTTTGTTACACGTAACCCTCCATCAGTCCGAGGGCATGGGTATATTATTATCGTTGTAGATTACTTTACCAAATGGGCCGAGGAAATGTCTACATTCATGGTTGACAGAAAAAATGTGGCTAATTTCATATTTAATCATGTGATTACAAGTTTTGGTGTCCCTCGAGCTATCGTTATGGACCATGGTAGACACTTTCAAAACATTATGATGAATAAAAATTCCGCTCAGCTTGGCCTACGTTATGATAATTCCACACCATATTAGCCACAGGCCAATCGCCAAGTTGAGGTTGTTAACAAGGTTTTAACCAACATGATTAAACAGATTGTAGGAAATCATAAATAGAATTGTCATACCATGCTTTTTTATACATTGTGGGCATACTGTACCTCTGCAAAAACATCCAAAGTGTTTACTACTTTTCAACTTGTTTACATTTTATAAGTTGTTTTACCCATTGCATGTGAAATATCGTCACTCAAACTAGCCATTAAGTTGTTACCAGCTACCTCTGAAGAGGAAAAACCTTTCTTATACCTAACCCAATTAGATGAGATTCGCCGCACCACTGGATTAGCTGTCAAATCTCATAAAAAACGTGTTAAGGCTCAATATGATCAAAGCATTAACCCTTGTATCTATTCAGAAGGTGACCTAGTCTTAGTATATGATCAAGCTCATGATAAAGTAAGCGCTGGTAAATTTGAACCAATGCGGCATGGTCCTTATATTGTTAATGTGTGCTTGCAAAAGGGGCCTGTGAATTAGTTGATTATGAAGAAATATCTTTAGATAAACCCAGAAATGGTATTTATCTAAAGAGATATTATGCATGATTTTCCGTTTGAATATATTCTTTGTACATTAGTTACACTTTCGAAAAGTGTGCCTTAGATTAGTTATTTTTCTTGTTGAATTTTCACTAATTTTTTCACTTATCTTGATTACTCTAACTACTGTAGATGTCAAAATTCTCTCAGACTTACATTGGCTTTGCTGACGGTGCCTATCGTAGTACACATAAAATATCTTCCATTGCTTTGGTTATCTATTCACCCACTGAAGATTTAGCTTCTATTGATGGGATTTTCTTTGGTCAAGAAACAAACAATATTGTAGAATATAGTGCAGTCATTGAGCTATTATTTTATGCCATTAAATTTGGCATTCAACATTTTATTTTTACATTAGATTCATAACTCATTGTATTACATTTGAATGATGTTTATGCAATCAGAAATCCATCTTTGTTAAGAATGTTTTTAAGGGTTAATCTCTTGGAAAAATAGTTTGATTACATTGAATATCAACACCTTTCAAGAAATTTAAACACATAAGTTGATGCATTGTCTAATCAAGTGTTAAATATACATTTATAGTGTCAAAAGTAAAACAAAACAATATTCAATCCATATTGAACATGATACTCAGTGATCAAAAGTAGTAATATCATTAGTTCAAAATAGTTGTGTGTCAAAAAATATTACATCATCTATGATCAGATATTTTAAACACCTTATCATCTAAATATACTGATACAAAAAAAAATTCCAATCTAAATTGACTGTCATCTATACATGATGATGATCATGGTAGCAGAGTATATCGCACACCACTCTGCACAGATATCACCTAAATGGACTAGGAACCCCAGTCACATGTCTTTGGTATTTCAGAGGAAAATAATTTGTCCCAGTCTCTAGGATGTCAATGGTAAACCTCTGTAGGTTGTATTCCAACTCTATGAGGGCCTCTACTACATCAGTTAGTGGTGTAGATGCTACTATATGTTGTGCTTCTCGTCTATAAAAATGATGAAGCATCATTGGTTGTGGTTGGCCAACATCTTCAATTTAATATTTTTATCGCATTGGATGATAAAAAATCAATTAAAAATTATAACAGAAAAACTCAAAATGAGACTTTTTACGTGATGCATCCCATTGTGTTATCGGTGGGAGTGATGTGTCGAGGTCACCCCTGAAATCAACTCCTGCATAAGGAAAATCCTCAAGCATGAATATTTGGCTCCTAAGCCATATGAAAAACTGAGGAGTATATCGTACCATAGGACCACCATCGCCGCCATGGCGAGCCATCAGTGAAACCCATCGCAACATGTGTGGTTCTGCCCCTTCGATACACTAACAATCGTTGAGGTATGAGTGGAGTTGAGGTACCAGGAGTGGAATTATCTCCTAAGTGAAAGATATAATAATGGCTCCATAGCTGCAGTTACTCAAATTCCTATTATTTTCTCACGTGAGTTTTCCTTCCATATTGACCTCCACTCCTTTACATGAGTTAAAAATTGTTCCTTTGGAACACTCAGCGATAGTCGACATTTTTTCTTTGGTAGCCACATGAGGAAATACACTGCCACACAATAGAGTAACTATAAAAGCAATGATTTTAAGGTCTAGTCATTCAATTTTCTTTATGTTGATATGACCATACTTCAATTGTGAATCATGTGTGAAATAATGCACCGTATAGGAAGCATTAGGCTATCCCCCTGGTAGTGTGCCAAATAAGGAAATGTCTCTTCCTCTCAGGGTAAACTAGCGAGAAAATAAATATCCTCCATATTAATCATAAGCATGTGATCCGCAAGGATGAAACATTTTCTTGGACATCCCAAGCTTTAACCAGCCAGATCATCAGTTCTACTTGGGAATTCATTCCTTGTATTTCCCAAAATTTGTATAAACCAGCATTATTCAACACACGAAGTTTTGTTGGGATATGAATGGATTCATTTTTGTGTGATTCATTCTCTCATTCTCTACACTCAAACATGATTGGTTTCCTGCAAATAATCATTTAGGATGTTAGAAAAATTGTGGGAGATTTTGGAGCAATTTTTATGGAAAGAAATTTAGTTTTTGAAACCCCCCATGGTGATGTGAAATTTTTATCGTATAAACATAATAGCCCAAAATGTTCTTTCTTCCACCACATTCCACTCCATTTTTTTTGGAGAGGGTAGTACCCAAAGCCCAAATGATCAATGAAATTAGTTAAAATTTCTTTAAGAATGAATATCATGGCTAATCAGAGCAGCGTTTTTATGATTGTGTCATTGTAGTACTTTTTGAACTGAAACTAGCTACAGAATGCAGACATTCTGTAGCTAGTTGCCAATTCTGCAGCCATCTTCATGTTTAAGCAGGTTCCAGATGTCCTCTCAAGGGAAGCCACACATGGTCGTATTCCACGTCATGCCCTCAGCATTTGTTTCTCTCCATGAATATCGAACGGAATTCTGTACGTGGTTATGCACGTGAGAACACAAGCTAGGAGATAGACTCCTAATAGGACAAGGACAGTCCAGATGTCCTTTGTCATATTATGATGCCACCTTTAGAGTTCTAGTTCGATTTTAATATGGAAAGACAGTAATCCCTGTATTATCTCAAGTTCTGTTATGTAAATTTGCTATAAACATGCTCGGGAAACCGAGAGAAAAAGGTTAGATTTTGGTTAGATTTTATGGTTGACTGCTAGATCTTTGAAGTCCGAGAATACTCTGTTTTGAGGTGATTCCTCTTTAATGAAAGAAGCAGCATTTCCTTGAACACGTTGAGTCGATTTTGAACTAGATTTCGTGCTACTCTGGTGGTAGAGGGCCCCTGCCTCCTGAGCGGCCTTGTTTATACAGTAGATAAGTGTTTTAGTCTCGCTTTTACTTCTAGTTTAAGTAGATTTCTAAAGCTTATGATCATATTTGTTTATATTTACTATCGCAGTCAAACTTACTCTAATCAACTCTTCCAAAATATCATTATGAAGAATAAGGCACAACTGTGATAGTGTAGGTTTTAGTTGCATTTATTTTTGTTAGTTATCATAGTTAAAACTTACTCTAATAAACTTTTCCAAAATATCATTATGATGAAAAAGGCATAACTATGGTATTGTAGGTTTTAGTTGCTAAGTTTACACCAAGTAGCATAGCCAATCTTACTCTTACAAAGCTCTTCCAAAATATCATAACAATGAGTAAGAAGTAGCTGTGGTGTCTTGGATTTTAGTTGTATTTGCTTTCAGTCTTGTGTTTATGTTCAATTGCTTTGAATAATACAGCCATACTTGTTCTCACAAACTCTTCCAAAACATCATTCATACTGAACGAAATGGACTGTAGAATTCCTTAGGTTAGTTGCATGTTAACTTAGTTATAGCACTCCGGAGTTAGAATGCATGTGATTCATCTCTGTCATTTCATTTTTAGTTTGATAATGGCTTTTCAGTCTAACATTGTTCACTGTACTCCAAATAGACTAGTGGCACTCTAGTTTAGTTTTAGCTCACTGTATTAGCACTCCAGTCTAGTTGTCATCCATTGCATTTTTAAGTTATATTAGTTGTTAAATTCAAATACCACGGTCTTCATTATTTACAAAACTTCTTTTGTTCCAACCTTATACTAATACACAATCATTTGGACAAGAGTTAGTATCAGTATAAGACCTAGAATATTTTGCAATATTTTTACCATTTCACAAACAAGCCTTTTTCTCAAAAGACCATTCTAAAAAGGAAATCTATAACTTTTGGAATGAGGCCTAGTGGTGTTAAATTGAGCTGCAGAACAGAATTAGAAGCTAGTTTAGAATAGAAATCTTATGGTGCTACAAATTTTCTTTTCCAAATATATTCCAATAGACCTTTAATCATGGATGAGATGTTGTAACATTGTAAGTTGATTGTTTGATTTTTTAGTTAGGAGAACTTCATTTACACTTAACTGCCCATTTCTCAAGCTCTTCCAAAACATCTTTAATGAATGAATTGGACAAGTTAAGCTCATGTTGTGATTTATTTCCTTGAATTCATTATCAAGCTTTGTATTTTGCTAGCCATAGTTTAGGCTTTGTTTTGTTTCAGTATTTGCATTTGTCATTTGTCATCCATAATTTAGGCTTCACTCTGTTTTTAACCAGTAGCTTCTTTCCACCAGCATTTAGTTCTTTCCCTTGTGAACATAAAACCATAAAAACCCAAAAACATCATAAAAACACTAGACACAACGTAGTGAGAAACAAATACCTAGGCACATATAGTGCACCACACTTCAGCAGTTTACCAACCCTGGTTGACAATTAATGAACTCAATTTAGGAGACTAGGTTGAGCACAAACATTTTGGCGCCGTTGCCAGGGAAGTGTAACTAGGTAGCCTTGTTTCTTAACTCCAAAAAAAAAAAAATTATATGCATAGAGAGAGAGATTCAAGGGGTAGATTCATAAGAAGTAGCAGCAGAAGCTTGATCCCTAGAACACCACTTGTTTCATCTAGACCAAGAGCTAGTACACCTTCAACTCAGACCCATAATCCATCCTTTACTGATCCTAGACTCCCAGAGGACTTAAGATCAGATATTCCATTAGAAAGACCTCCCATTTCATCCACTGAACCTGCCTTAGAAGGGGATTCAAGGACCTCTATTAGAAACACAAATTTTTCCACTTCCTTAGAAGAATCAACTATGGCAGAAGAAGGGGGAGGAGGAGTCTTTAATGGAGATCACACATTATTTGGAGGAGGTAGAGGTAGAGGTAGAGGAGAAGGAGGTAGAGGTGTAGAAGGTGAAGGAGGTAGAGGAAGAGGTAGAAGAGAGATGGGAAGCTCTTTTGGGTTTCCTATAGTAGATGAAGAAACTAATACAACCATGAAAAACATTTCACCCTCTGTCCTTCCAAACTTCTATGGACTTAAAACTGAAGATCCTGAAACCTTCCTATTTGAATTTGAAGTCCTATGTAGAACTTATGACTATTTACAAGATGCTCAAAAACTTAGACTATTTCCTTCAACATTGAAAGGAGCAACATTGAAGTGGTTTATGAGTTTGATCAATAGTTCTATTAGGACATGGGAAGACATGAAACAAGCATTTCTAGAGAGGTATTTGGATTATTGTATGCCAGTCAATCATAAGGAGGAAGTGTTTAAGATGTTACAAAAAGAAGATGAAAACTTGGAAGATTTGTTGGAGATATTTCATTACAACATCAAAAGAGAAAAAATTGAAAACTTAGATCAAGACACCTTAAAAGCTCTCTTGTTGAAAGAAATTAGGGATGAATGGTTGGATATCCTTAACATGATGGGAAAAGGGGATATATCTCAGCTCACATTACCTGAAATAGCTGAGTTATGTATCAACCTTTCAAGAGGGAAATCTAAAACTATAAAAGGCCCAAGAGACCCTGCTCTTGCAAGGGTAAGCAAGTCTGCTTCTGGGACAGTAAGTAGGGTAGAGATAGGGCATATGCTTGATGAATTCAAATCTGACATCTTAGGGAGTCTTAGTGAACAAATAGACACCCTTAAGTTACAAAACAAGCAAAAAGCTGAATCTGATGCTTTAGCAATCTTTTGTCCCAGATGTAGAAAGAAGCATGCCTTAAGAGAGTGTCCTTTGGATGCAAAAGTTGTAGAGACCCGTGTCATTTGTTCAGAAAAACATGAGACCAAGAGTTGTCCTTCACTTCCTGGTCTTAAAGCTGTCTTTCAAGAGGAAATTCCTACAAGTTCCACAAAATCTCTCAATTTTATCTCTAGAAGGCCTTGGCAAGGACCCCAAACACAAGGATTTCATGATCAAATGTATAATCAACCTCCACCAAATTGGAATTCTTGGCAGCAACCTTGGCCCCAATTTCAAAATCAATCTCAAGCTTGGGCATAAGGGGCACAAAATCCCTATGGAAGATACTCTCAGTACTATCAGTATCCACCATCCTATCCACCCTATCCACATTTTCCTCAACAACAAAATCCTCAAAATTTACAACATCAAAATCAACCACTTCCATTACCATTTCCTCAAAAATCAAATCAGTTGCCTGCTCAACCCATACCAAACCCCAACAATAAAAATCCTCAAAATACATACATGATAGAAGGCCAACAGTTTCCAACTTATTTAATTACTCCTCTAGACCTTAGTGATGTTCAACTTAGGTCTGGAAGAATACTTGAAAAGAGGAAACCTTCTGTGATTATACAAGAACAAGACAACTCTCAGGAAGATTCTCTACGAGAAAATAAAAGTCTTGAAGAAGACACATCTTTTCAGGACCCAAACATTGAAAAATCAAAACAAACAGAACCAATAATTTCAACTCCTGTATTAGAGCAGCCATCAACATCCACTCCTACACCTCCCTTTCCAGAAAGATTACAAATTGATATAGGTGTAGAAAAACAAATTATGGTGCCTAATTATGATTTCCTAGATGAGCTAAGAAATGTCTGTATTAAGATTCCATTATTACAAGCTATCAAGGAAATTCCAATTTTAGCAAAGACAATAAAGGAGTTGAGCATGAATAAAACAAGAAAAAGAATAAGAGAGACAAAGAAAATTCAACTGGCAGGAAAAATAGCAGACATTATGATGGGTAAGATTGCTATTCCAAAGTATCTAGACCCAGGAAATCTAGTTGTTAAAATTCACATCAATGGAATTGAAATCCAAAACACACTCATTGATTTAGGAGCAGCAATCAATATCATGAGTAGACAAATCATGGATAAACTGAAACTTCCTAATCTTCTCTTCACACCCACATTATTACAATTAGCAGACAGATCTGTGATCAAACCTGATGGGGTAATAGAAGACATTCCAGTGTCCCTAGATTCTTGGGAGTACCCTGTGGATTTTATGATCCTAACTCCTAAGAATAATCTAGGAGGATATCCTATTATATTAGGGAGACCTTGGTTAGCTACAGCTGATGCTTTCATTAGTTGTAGATCTGGTGATATGTACATATCTGATGGTAGTTCAACTAATAAATTCACTTTGTATCCTCCAGCAAGGACAATTACAGATTTAGATGATACTCAATGGATAGAGGATGAAGAAGACTTACAACCTCTCTTCACAATTTCAGAAATTAGTGAAGATAGTCAAATTCTGAATACTTTAGAAAACTTTGAATCCTCTTCGGAATATAAACATGAACCATTTCAAGAAGAATCCAACATTGATTTTTTGTCATCAAGACAGATGTCTCTTCATTCCATGGATAAATTTGGCAGCTCTACAAATGAGATATTTCCAGGCAAAACTTTAAACATAAACAAGAACCTAGAAAAATCTCAACAAGAAGAGTTAGTCAAGATATTACAGAGACATTCTTCTACATATGCATGGGAGTACACTGATATGAAAGGGATAAGTCCTAAGACTTGCACTCATCACATCTATATAGAGGAAAATTGTAAACCAATCGGACAACCTCAAAGAAGGATGAATCCAAATCTTAGGGAGATTGTTAAAGAAGAATTGTAGAAATTGTTGAATGTCAATTTCATTTATCCTATTTCATATAGTCATTGGGTTTCTCCTTTGGTAATTGTGCCAAAGAAAAATGGTAAATGGAGGGTATGTATTGACTATCGAGAATTAAATAAAGCTACTCTTAAAGATCATTTTCCCTTACCTTTCATAGATCAGGTGTTAGATACCTTAGCTGGAAAAAAGTACTTTTCATTTTTAGATGGGTTTAGTGGTTATAATCAAATTCAAGTAGCACTTGAGGACCAAGACAAAACCACATTTACCTGTCCTTGGGGTACTTATGCTTACCGAGTATTGCCATTTGGATTATGCAATGCACCTGCAACATTCCAAAGGGAAGTATTAGGAATTTTTTCAGATCTAATACATGATTGTGTAGAGGTATACATGGATGATTTCACAGTTTATGGAAACACATTTGAAGAAGCCTTAGCAAACTTGGAAATTTTTTTAAAGAGATGTCAAGAAGCAAATATTTCACTTAGTCATGAGAAATGTTTTATGATGTTTACTGAAGGTATTGTTTTGGGGCATCACATTTCAGGGGATGGGATTAGAGTTGATGAGTCAAAAGTTGAAGTCATCTCTAACTTATCTATTCCAAGTTGTCAAAAAGATGTTAGGAGTTTTCTAGGATTTACAAGATATTATCGAAGGTTTATAGAAAACTTCACCAAGATAGCATCTCCACTTTTCAAATTACTTACCAAGGACTGTGAATTCAAGTGGAATCCTGATTTCCAGTTAGCCTTTGAGACCCTGAAAACAAAAATCTCTGAAGCACCTATTTTAAGGGGACCTAACTGGAAGTTACCTTTTCATATTTCAACATATGCCTCAGATACAGCTTTAGGAGCAGTATTGGGACAAAAAGACCTGATTCCTTATGCCATCTACTATACAAGTAAAAATTTGACTCCTTCAGAGTTAAATTATATTGTAACTGAAAAAGAGTTCTTAGCTGTTTTTCATGCCATAAATAAATTCAGACACTATATAACAGGCTATGAAACTTTTTTTCACACAGATCACTCTGCAATTAAATATCTAATGAACAAATCAATTACTAATGGCAGAGTCATAAGATGGTTATTGCTTTTACAGGAATTCAACATTACCATTCTAGATAGGTCTGGGAAACAAAACATAGTAGTTGATTTCCTATCTAGACTCCAAAACATCAAAGACAATACTCCAGTTGAAGATCAATTCCCCGATGAATATCTTTTTGCAATTTCTACTCAAACTCCTTGGTTTGCTGACATTGCTAATTATTTAGTTTCAGGGAAATTTCCTTCAATAATGAATGCAAGAGAGAAAAGAAAAATCATTTATGACAGTGCAAAATATTCATGGGTTGCTAATGAGTTGTACAAGACAGGTCCAGATTTGATCATTAGGAGATGTGTTCGGGAAGATGAGATGCCCGAGATTCTCAAAGCATGTCATGATGAACCTTGTGGCGGACACTTTGCTGATAAGAGGACAGCCTATAAGATCCTTAATTTAGGATATTATTGGCCATCCTTGTTTAAATATGCTAAAGAGTATGTCAAAAGGTGTGACAGTTGCCAAAGGGTAGGGAAACCTTCTCCTTCAGGTGAGATGCCATTGCAGCCTCAGGTACATATTGAACCTTTTGAAAAATGGGCTCTAGATTTTGTAGGACCTATTAGTCCTCCATCAAGACAAAAGAGATATATATTAGTTTGCACTGATTATGTTACCAAATGGGTAGAGGCCAAGCCATTACTTTTTGTTACTGAAGCATCTGTAGTTAATTTTCTTTTTGAGGATATTTTTACTCGTTTTGGTGTCCCAAGGAAAATTGTTACAGATCAAGGAGCTCAATTCACATCAAGGCTAGTGGAACAAATGATGGAGAGGTACAAAATCAGACACAGAAAATCTACTCCCTATCATCCACAAGCAAATGGTCAACTGGAATATACTAATAAGGTTATTGAAGGAATCCTAACAAAGACTGTCCATTTACATAGAAAATATTGGGTAGATAGGCTTCCTGAAGCCTTGTGGGCCTATAGAACTACATGGAGAAGCACAACAAACCATACTCCTTATGAACTTGTTTATGGAAAGAAAGTTTTGTTTCCCATAGAGTTCCAGATTCAAACTTTCAAAATGGCAGTTCAGCTAGGACTTGATCTATCAGAGGCACAAAAGCATAGATTGGAGAAGATTAATGAATTGGATGAGATCAGACAAGATGCAGTTCAGAAAACAAGTCTAGTCCAACAGCAAAGGACTAGATGGCATGACAAGTACATCAAGGAAAATAAGTTCAAGGAAGGTGACTGGGCTCTCTTGTTTGATTCAAAGTTCAAGGATTTTCAAGGTAAATTTCAAACACATTGGCTTGGGCCATATGAAATTGTGAGAATTTTTGACAATGGAGCAATAAAAATCAGGACAATAGATGAAGAAGAGGTTAATTTTCTTGTGAATGGTCATAGATTGAAGCTGTATCATAAACCACTCTCAAGAGAAGAATTTGTCAAGAAGTTCCAGGAAAACAGTGATGTGAAGTTAATGAAGAAGAATCTTTCTTCTTCATCAACTTAATTAAATTTTCTGAAGTCAGACTTATTGAAAAAAATAAAAAATAAAAAATAAAGTATAGACATGAAAACCAATCACTGATTGGCATGTTTATATAGAAAAGATGGAGTGAAAATCAGAATCTTTCTGACACTCTAACTTTTCCATTTTGTTTTTTTTACAAGCAGCTGTTACAAAATCATAAGTGCAGATCCATTTCACTTATGATCCATCTCATTTCACTTCATCTCATTCCATACTTCATTCATTTCATTCCATACTTTATTCATTTCATTCCATTCATTCACATCATTTTCCATTCATTCATCCACACTTCATCCATCTCACTCCATGGTCCACTTCATTTCCATTTCAGATCTTTAAGTTTGATCTCCTTTCTGCAATTGAATAATATACAGCAGAAAATTGCAGGGTACTTTTTCACTCCATTTCATAAATTGTAATCCATCCCACTCCATCATTCACTTCATACATATCCCATTATACCATATTTCATCATCCATCTTCACTCATTCCATACAACATTCCACTTACATTCCAAACCACTCCATTCCATGTTTCAAGTTCTCTACAGGTACATTATGCAATCAAACAGACATTCTGCAGCTAATCAGACTTTCTGTAGCTAGACAGATATTCTGCAGCTACAGATCCTGAAGGCACTGACCAACAATCATTTGATTTGCAACAAAATGATCATGCATATCCATGAACAAGTCAAGATCAAGAATGTTATGAAGACTCAAAAATTAATGATTTTCAGGAGAAAACAAAGCATATGAAGATCACAAGAAAATCAAAGCAAAGGCAAAGGTATGAAGTGATTATAATGACATATCATGAAAAAATTTAGTATATTTTAACTATGAATAATTCAAAAAGTTTTTTTGATTAATTTTATTGATCATGCCGAACAAACCTCCCGCAAAAATTTGGATAAAAATCCTTCTATTTCACCATTTCAAAACCCATATCCGATCATCATTTAAAAAAATCTAAACGGTTAAAGTGCTGAAGTGATTGGATTAATCACGTCACTAAGCATTTAATGATGATTTTTGAAATATCTCCGCGGTCTTTTCACTCATTGATTCATTTTCTTCACCTCACCTCATTAATTCATTCCGTAACCATTCCATATCACTCCTTCCCGCAACCGACTCTTAACCATTTCATTCTGTAAAACAGAGGTATCTCTGTAACAACCATTGTCACCATGAAACAGAGGAAACATTTGGGGAGAAAAAACAACTTGTTAACGACCATTCTCACCGTGAGCAGAAGGATGGTGAATTGAAGATTGAAGAAGAGTTATGGGCCTCATCGTGAGAACAGAACCAGTTGGCACTAAATACTTGGAAGGCTATCCCCAAATCCGAGAAATCTTACAACAAGCAAGATGGTTGCAATTCCTTGAAAAATTTAGTGGCTTCCACAAAGAGGTTACTAAAACTTTTGCAAGATCTTTTAATGGGGCCGAGGTTGAAGTTGGAGATATTAAATTCACTGTCACAGAGGCTTTTATTGCAGAAGCAACAGGACTAATTAGACAAGGAGAAAGGTGGTTTAAGAATAGAGAATTCCATAACGAATCATGGAAGCAGATACTCAAGTCACCAGGTAAGGATGTCACTATTTTTAAAAAGGGTATCCCTAGTTCTGCATTAAAGAACAAATGGAGAAACATGTTGCTTATCCTACAAAAATTCATCACTTGTGAAGGTAGATACGGTAATTTCTATGTTTACCATATTAGGTTGATAATGCATTTTCTAGAAGAAGAACTTAATTTTCCCTATTTCTTGCTTCAAAGTTTAAATAAAATGGCTTCAAGTGTCCAAAAGAGAATTCAATTTCTGGAGACAACCTTATACCACCATGGTTTAGTCAAGATTTTGATTGAGCATCATTTGAGCAAAATAGGGGATAATTGGGATAACTTCTTGGTGAGAAATCACTTTGAGGAACCAAAAGAACCTTCACCTGAACATCAACCTACAAAAAGAAGCAGAAGATGGAAATCTTTCAAAACTGAAACTGATAAAACAATACAAGAAAGTAGTGAAGAAATGATCTCCGAAAAATTAGTTCAGATTAAGAAGTAGCTTAAGAAAAAGAGAATCATAAGAAAAGTTGCCAGAGAAAAAGGAGAAGGGCCATCTCAACCAAGGAGGAGCCACAGACTGAGGGGCATACTAAAGAAAACAAAAGTTAAAAAAATTGGGGTTATAAATATAGAAGACGAAGAAACACCTACTGAGGAGGATTTTGATGAAGAAGCTCCAGAAATTGATCCTGCACAGCAAGAAATTTACAACTATGTTGAAACATTGGAGAGAAAAGCTTCAAAGAGTAGAGGCAGAACCCTTAGTCCTCCACTGTCCGAAATAGATGTGCTAAGAAGAGATAGGTATGAGCTGGAAGTACTTAATAGAAATATCAGGAATGAGAATGATATTCTGAGGGAGCAAGTTAAACTAAAAACCAGTATGAACTCAACCCTATCTCTACAGATGGACAAAGTGGAAAAGGCCAATAAAAAGTTGAAAAAGAGAAACAAAAATTTAATCAGGGCACTTACCAATTTAAGGTTCAAGTTAGTCATCAGGAAGCCCAGAAGGCCTTTAACTACCAGACAAAGCAGAAGAAGAGGATTGGATGTTCTTGCCGAGGCCTCTGAGTTCATGGAATAGTTGCATGAGGACATGCAAGAATCTAGCAGTGGGGGTATGTTGAGCTCCAAAAATGTTCTTTCTTCCACCACATTCCACTCCATTTCTTTTATCCATTATTAATCCCAGGCTCAAATGATCAATGAAATTAGTTAAAATTGCTTTAAGAATGAATATCGTGGCTAACTTGCTATGTTTTTATGATTGTGTCATTGTAGTACTTTTTGAACTGAAACTAGCTACAGAATGCAAACATTCTATAGCTAGTTGCCAATTCTGCAGCCATCTTCATGTTTAAGCAGGTTCCAGATGTCCTCTCAGGGAAAGCCACACATGGTCGTATTCCACGTCATGCCCTCAACATTTGTTGCTCTCCATGAAGATCGAACGGAATTCTGTACGTGGTTATGCACGTGAGAACTCAAGCTAGGAGATAGACTCCTAATAGGACAAGGACAGTCCAGATGTCCTTTGTCATATTACGATGCCACCTTTAGAGTTCTAGTTTGATTTTAATATGGAAAGACAGTAATCCCTGTATTATCTCAAGTTCTGTTATGTAAATTTGCTATAAATATGCTCGGGAAACCGAGAGACAAAGGTTAGATTTTGGTTAGATTTTATGGTTGACTGCTAGATCTTTGAAGTCCGAGAATACTCTGTTTTGAGGTGATTCCTCTTTAATGAAAGAAGCAGCATTTCCTTGAATGCATTGAATCGATTTTGAACTAGATTTCATGCTACTCTGGTGGTAGAGGGCCCCTGCCTCCTGAGCGGCCTTGTTTATGCAGTAGATAAGTATTTTAGTCTCGCTTTTATTTCTAGTTTAAGTAGATTTCTGAAGCTTATGTTCATATTTGTTTATATTTACTATCATAGCCAAACTTACTCTAATCAACTCTTCCAAAATATCATTATGAAGAATAAGGCACAACTGTGATAGTGTAGGTTTTAGTTGCATTTACTTTCGTTAGTTATCACAGTTAAAACTTACTCTAATAAACTTTTCCAAAATATCATTATGATGAATAAGGTATAACTGTGGTATTGTAGATTTTAGTTGCTAGTTTACACCAAGTGGCATAGCCAATCTTACTCTTATAAAGCTCTTCCAAAATATCATAACAATGAGTAAGAAGTAGTTGTGGTGTCTTGGATTTTAGTTGTATTTGCTTTCAGTCTTGTGTTTATGTTCAATTGCTTTGAATGATACAGCCATACTTGTTCTCACAAACTCTTCCAAAACATCATTCATACTGAACGAGATGGACTGTAGAATTCCTTAGGTTAGTTGCATGTTAACTTAGTTATAATACTCTGGAGGTAGAATGCATGTGGTTCAGCTCTGTCATTTCATTTTCAGTTTGATAATGGCTTTTCAGTCTAACATTGTTCACTATACTTCAAATAGACTAGTGGCACTCTAGTTTAGTTTTAGCTCACTGTATTAGCACTCCAGTCTAGTTGTCATCCATTGCATTTTTAAGTTATATTAGTTGTTAAATTCAAATACCACGGTCTTCATTATTTACAAAACTTCTTTTGTTCCAACCTTATATTAATACACAATCATTTGGACAGGAGTTAGTATCAGTATAAGACCTAGAATATTTTGCAATCTTTTTACCATTTCACAAACAAGCCTTTTTTTCTCAAAAGACCATTCTAAAAAGGAAATCTATAACTTTTGGAATGAGGCCTAGTGGTGTTAAATTGAGTTGTATAACATAATTAGAAGCTAGTTTAGAATAGAAATCTTATGGTGCTACAAATGTTCTTTTCCAAATATATTCCAATAGACCTTTAATCATGGATGAGATGTTGTAACATTGTAAGTTGATTGTTTGATTGTTTAGTTCGGAGAATTTCATTTACACTTAACTTGCCCATTTCTCAAAGCTCTTCCAAAACATCATTAATGAATTAATTGGACAAGTTAAGCTCATGTTGTGATTTATTTCCTTGAAGTCATTATCAAGCTTTGTATTTTGCTAGCCATAGTTTAGGCTTTGTTTTATTTCAGTATTTGCATTTGTCATTTTTCATCCATAATTTAAGCTTCGCTCTGTTTTTAACCAGTAGCTTCTTCCCACCAGCATTTAGTTCTTTCCCTTGTGAACATAAAACCATAAAAAAAAAACCCAAAAACATCATAAAACACTAGACACAACGTAGTGAGAAACAAATACCTAGGCACATATAGTGCACCACACTTCAGCAGTTTACCAACCCTGGTTGAAAATTAATGAACTCAATTTAGGAACACTAGGTTGAGCAAAACATGCACTGAATTTTTGGCATGATTTATGTATAAAAACTGTGACAACACGATGATTTTTTATATGGAAAAATCATCGGGGTGCGCGGGTTCTGCCACAAAAACCTGCACATCCCCCAGGGTGCATTCTAAAATCATTTTTCCTCCAAAAAACTGATCTAAAAAATTAAATTTAAAAATTAAATGGATGAAAAGCAAGAGAACTAAGAGATAAAAAACCTTGAACTTATGATTTGCAAAATGGTTGGTTGGTTCTCCCAATATCTGCTTCAAAATATTTATGGTAAAAAATCCTTTTCACTACTCTCGAAATCAAAAGGTAAAAATTATTTGTTTTGACCACTTTTTATAGGTTTTCATGAATAAAATAATTTTTATTCTTTTGTTTTTGAGCTTTAGAAGTTAAATTTTGAATTTTTTTACCATGATTAATACCAAGTGATTATAATATTCTGGGTTTTTGTGCAGAGAACCGGTTGTGTGTGAAAACAAATCATTTTGACAATGAGTAAAATTTTATCATTTTTTGGGGTTCTCAAAAAATATGAAAAAATGAAACCGTGGAGTCCTCTTTTAATCCATTTTTAGACTATATAAATATGAAAATATCGTCGAGAATTTGAATATTAAAACTCGTTAAAATAAATGAAAAATCGTCTATTCAACATAAGTTTACCCCTTGTCTGGACTGAACTAGACTAATTATGGAAAAGGTGTACATTGACTAAGCATGGTCAATGAAGTTATATCCTATATAATTTTATCCTTTTCCAGGTTTGAGAGAATAAACTTATGAAAATGAACACTATAGAGTTTTCTTATGTTTTTCTTCTGACTCCCTAAAACTGAAAAACACCGAGTTAATCCTATCATCGACTCGTTAAAAATAAACAATGCAGGACCTGTCGATTACAATAGGACTGAACCACTCCTTCTTAGGGTTCGTTAAAAATAATAATATGGACTCGTCCAAAAGATGAGCTTACACAACAACTAAATTTTATCCTCTTCAAGATTGAAATAAATAAAGAGATACTTGCCAGTAATGGTGGGGGAAAAAGTGAGAAAAAGGATCCATATTTTATACTTTTTTCAAAAGTAGAATGTCACTCTTGAACACGAAGCTTTTTCACACTCATGTCTGGGTTGGGTAGTCCTTTTGTCTTACAGTTAATCAAACTTCATTGAAATTCTTCAGTCAGTTTTGGGTATTATCTTTAATTAAAATTCTGCTAATTCATTTGCAATGTCATTATTTGTTCAAAAGAAATTTCAACATCAAATTCACTATTTATTGAAAACATTTGTCTCCATTTGCATTAACCATCCATGAGTTAATCCTTGCAAAAAAAATTCTTCAAAACTTGAAATAATTATTGTTTTTTGTAGGCCCTCCTGCGACGGATCACTTTCCATCAACGTCAACTCATTATCTAGGAAGTTGATCTAGAAATCATATCAGTACATTGGAATTTGCATGCCCTAATGGCAGGTTTCTCACCTTCAATGACAGGTTTTCATCATTGGCCTTTGATTGAATGACTCTATGAGTTTTCGAATGAAAATAATTCATTTACATTTCATAGATTGTACTGAAGTAATTTGACAGCCATTGTCATTAGTGGTGGTTTATATCACACTTGTTAATGTTTTTCATAATTGATCAGTAATCAAGTGGTTTCTACCATGTTCGACTTCAAAAAAATCAATCACATGGATATAATCGTACTAGATTGAGAAGCAGAAATAAAGACCCTCAATCTAGTTCCAACCATCCACGCTACGAGGAGTTATGTATTCATGATACTATAGACTTATTCATAACAAATGGTTGCGCCCATACTGTGTCTACTTTTGATATAATTCTAAAGTCATATATGTACCAAAACATTTATTTATTTTTGCTCTGAGTATGGGAATGTCTACCTCAGCGATGATTATATATTTTCATTGAAATTTTCTTACATTTTTTCAACCAGTATCTCCAATCCAATCCTTGGAATGATAAAGTGCTTCACTCTCTCGAAAAATTTTCTCAGACTTCGCACTTTATGGGGCAATATGTTACACATCATTTTGTCACCATGACATTTGACTGTCAATATGGATCTATCACCATCCATACTCATGCTTCCTTAGTATTCAAAATATTCATGTTCGTGAACCAAGTATTATAAATTTCAAAAAATCTCCTTAAAAATCTTAAAGGTGTCTTGCATGATTTTCATGGTCATTTCATGTGCATGCATTGATACTTCATCTATTATTTGCAAATATTGGCACTCTGTTCGCCCATAAAAATTGTGGACCCTCGTAAAATGAAGTAAACACAAAAAAGTAACTTCTAGAAGCCTAGTTGGGTGAATATTATTCCAACTAGAATTATTTTGAGTCGCGCTAGTTCGATCTATATCCCTCCACTCATGGAGATTATCCCCTTAGATAAAGGAACCCTAATCCCTTAAGTAAAGAATCTCATCCCTCTCTTGATTTCTCTGAAACTCCCTCAAATATTTCTCCTATAAATTGAGATGAAGTTTCAGGTTTAAGGGTATATACCAGATTGTATAATCTACATTGAATATTGCATCTTGTACAAAAGAGTTCATTGAAGGAAAATATATGTTGGTCATTCTAGAGAGGAAGGATTTTCAAACCAAGGAGCATGATTGTGAAGGCATACAGGAGAAATATGTACAACATCAAGGGTCAGGTTGTAATATTTCTCTTAATAATTCTTGATAATACATATGGATCTATTTTTCTCATTGTGTTGTTTTTAGATTCATTAAAACAATGATAATTCTTAATATCCTTGACCATTAAGTTGAACTGGTGTTTTTTATTATTATATACTACAGGTGCGTTTGATTATTTTCATGTTTGTGATTGTAGGTTCTTCTCAGCATCGAAGGATTTCTTTGGAGAAAAATGAAAGTTCTACATCAAACATCTCATTGAAAGGTAGGAGCATAACCTCCTCATTTCTAAGTTATAATAATATGAATGCTAATATTTTAGGGAAAGAGGTATTAAAATGGTTGTTTGTTTCTAGTTATCTGTTGGGTTACTAGGGCGATCGCTATTGTTTGCAAGAGGGATTTATCTAGAAAACACAGATGACCCTGAAAATTTATGGTTTGTAGTAGAAGCAATATGGAGTTTGTAGAATGTTGCAGATGAATATATGAAGAGAGCATAGTTTGTTACTGCTCTTCAAGGTCAAGAATTGTCCTGGTACATGAAATATGTTGCAACGAATGCCACTGCTTCATTGGCTGAATGAAAGACCGCACTAAATGTTGAATTCAAGAAACATAAGTCACAATCCCAATGTATCACTGAGATCAAAGAGATTAAGTAGTTAACTATTAAGACTGTGTGGGAGGTATATCAGAGATTTAAGACATTGTTGATTCAGATTAGCTTTAAGATACTGAATGAACAACATAAATAATGGTTTATTGATGTGTTATTACCGCATCTTAGATTTTCATTGTCACAATAGACATTAGGGTAATTTTGAGGTCTAAAATGGGCCTCCTAAGGAAATTATAAAATAATAGTGGAAAAAATCAAATAAGATTTGATGACATCATCAAATTTTAGAGGGAAAAATGAAAAAACTACTTTTTCAACTCATATTTTCAACTTATCTCCCAATTTTTTTACTCAAATTTCGATCAGGAGTACTCGTTGGATGCGAAATTTGATTCCTCATCCAATGAGTACCCATGTTGCATACTTTCGATGGGTCCTACTACACGTAAAATTAGAAATACATAAAAAACGTGATTGTAATCACGTATTTTTTTTTTTTTGATGTATTTCTCATTTTTCATGTAGCAGGTCTCATCAAAAGTATGCAACATGGACACTCCTTGGATGAGGAATTAAATTCTGCATCCAACGAGTACTCCCACTCAAAATTTGAGTAAAAATTTTGGGAGATAAGTTGAAAATACAAGTTGAAAAAGTAGTTTTATTATTTTATTATTTTTTAATATTTTTACCCTGTTATTTAAAAAATGGTAAATCATCCCCCATGGTTGACATCATCATCTTGAATCCTATTGGTTGTTATAAAGTTTATTTTTGTGGTACAATTTTTTTAGGAGGCCCATTTTAGACCTCAAAATTCCCCTAATGAGATCCAACACAGACTGAAGCATTGGAGATAGTGATGAAGCTAGAGGCTTCAATGGTAGTCGATGCAAGCATAGGGGTGCAAAGTATTCAAACTCAGTTGGAAAGTTTGTACATGGATCTCTAGGATCTAAATAAGGGTAAGGAGGTTCGCTTAGAGATGAGAACGAAGATATCATGTATCAAGTCCAAAGATGAGGGCCACTACAAGGAATAATGTCCTCTTTTTAGAGACTATTTGGGCATTTAGATGCTAATTCCTTGAAAACCTGGATCAAGCAAAAGGGCCAAGTGCAAGGCTTCATGTATGGTGTAGTATTTGCAAATTTTTAGGCTAACATTCCACCGATTTTTGTCACTTATTAAAAAACTTGGTCACATCACTGAAACAACTGTTTTGCAACTTCTGTAATTCGGAAGGGCATGATGAACAACATTGTAGGAGCTACAATCTAATTCTGCAGAACAATTTCATTGCATATCGAATTCAAGTAGAAGGTCACGAAGGTAATGGTTCACCAACTACGCGAGGGTGTTTTCATGACCAAGGGGGTGGCCGAGGAGGAAGCATTGGTCGAGGACAAGGACATTTTTTTTATAACTTTGGACAACCTAGACACTTTTCTCAAGATTGGAAGAATGCTACTACTATGTCCTATAACTATTGTCAAGAATTTGGTCATGAAATAAATATTATCTCATTTTATTAGCTAAAATGCCGGGGAAGCGCAATGTGGAGCCAGTGCAGAACATACAGATGATGAAGTTTGAACCATGACAAGAAGGTCCAAGTGTTAGCATAGTCACATGTAGTCGTATGAATATTGGAGAAAATCGCGTAGATGGGTAGAGGTCAGTACCATAGACATGGGTAAGGAAGGATGAAGAAAACATTGCTAGGTTTGATGTATAGCGAGAATAAAGAGAAATTCATGGCATCAAAGACATTATATAGGAATCCGAAGGCTATGAGATTTACTGCATAGAGACAGTTGTTCCCGGTGGAAGAAAAATCCTTAAGAGAATGTCGAAGTAAATAGAGCTGATCTGTCGATCCTAGCATATTTCCTACAGAAATGCATTAAGTTATTAAGGGACAAGAGGGTTGTAGAAGGATTGTAGGAGTTGACTGATAACTGTACTAGGAAAATAAGAGTTATGGATGGAACCATGTGCAGTAAAAAAATTGTACAAGAATAAGAATAGAATTGGTCGGGAGATGCGATTAACTGTGCAGATCGTAGACTATGAAATGGATCAAGTCATTCTGGATCTAGGATCAAATGCTAATGTTTTGCCAAAACAGACATCGGAGTGGATGGGAAAGGTGAAGTTGCAATGGTTTCCTATTTAGTTGAGGATGGAAAATTAGTAGGAGATAATTCCTATCGGGCTCTTGCAAGGATTCAGTTTAGATAGTGATGGTACACATGTGTTGGTTTATTTTGAGATCATTGAGATTGTTGATGATAGTAATCCTTACCCCATGCTATTAGGATTTGACATGGCTTATGGCATGGATGCTATAATAAACTTGAAGAATAATAAGATTGTATTTGAGAAGGATGGCACAAGAGTTTTTGTGTCACTGGATCCCTCTGAAGGTGTGTGCTATACAAAACTTGTCCAGCATAATTATGGATATTTTGCGATTGATCAGATTTATTAGCTTACCGAGCAGGATGAAGACTAGATTAATCCCATCGTAGATAGATGAATATGGTTGGAGTGCTATATTTCATGCATTTCTGATTCAAACAATGAGTTGGAGCACTAGAAGAACCATTTTTACGAAGTAACAGTAAAGCGTTGTAACATGGTTACAAAATCTCTGCATTATGTCAAGTCAGAACTGCATCACTTACCCTTTTATGATGGAATGGGGAATGTTATATTTTTTCTAGAAGAATTTGATCAAAATCTACCTGAAGAATAGAGGTATGAAAATTTGGAATTTTCATCAAGGTATACTATCACTCGATGGTGGGGCACACACAGAAAAAGTTTAGGAGGATGGACAAAATTTTTCAAATTGATAAGGTTGAGGTTTGGTCATGATCATACTAAGAACACAGAGAAGTATGATGGCTAGAAGGATCCATGCCACCACTTATCTCGTTGGACTACGGTATGGGGTACAAAACCTCAGCCAAAATGGATGCACACATTCTGTCATTCTTTGCAAACGATACCTTAACAATCGTATCTATAAATAGAGCTCCATCATGGAATTGTGGAATGGAATGAGATGATAGAAAGATTCTTATTAACATATAGCTTCGTTTATGGGTGGGAAGGCATTAATAAGGCTCTTAAAGAAATATAAATAGGATGACTTCACATTACCAAGGAGCCAAGGACATTGATTCAAATGGATTGGATAGACCCGACCAACATGCCTGTGTTGGGAGAGGAGATCTACAGAGGCTGAGATGATCAGATGTAGACCTAATATGGTGAAGGATGGATTCAGCATTGTTGAAGTACTGTGCAAAAGGTGGATTGCGAGCGTAGTTGGACATTACTATGCTAAGCAAGGCAAGACTGCGTGACAAGATTGAGCCTCACGCAATTATCCTAGAAAGTGACCGCTGGGGCAGTGAAAGTGGATTGGACAATGAATTGGCCATTAGAAGGAGCAATAAGAGCACATTTAATGGGCATATTTGGCTAAATCAATCATCAAATCATAATTTATGAGGAGCGTTTAAGGGTGATGATGAGGTTCAAATTTGAAATTTTCTATAAATCAAGGGTCCTGCCCCTATTTTGACCACTTTGTGTGCTAAGTGTTAGAAGAGAGAATTGTTGCCTGGAAAAGTGTCGAGAAAGCTATTGCATGTCAGAGCATAGTTTTGAAGAAGTTAGAGAATCCTTGTTCAAGCTCGGGCTCTGTTGAGATTCAACAAGATGATGATCCTAGTGAAAATTAGGCACCTTCACTAGGTGGGGCCGACAGGCTATTTTTAGGTCTATGTATATTTTTAGAATGGTGAGCATATTCTAAAATTAGTAGAAGTCTAATTTTAGATGGTAGAGAAAATTATATTTTTAGATGAGTTTCTATTTTTAGATATATGGGCGAAGTCTATTTATAGATCACATGTCTAAAAATAGAATGCATGTTGATTATTATTATCCCTTAATAATAATCAGACAATAAATAATAATCTATTCTCTTGAAGCATTTAATTTCAGTTAACTGATGTGGAAAACTAGTTGATTGAAGTAATTATGCATTCCAAGGTTGCTTGGTGGGACATGCACAATGGACTTCATTGTAACTGAGTGATACAAAGTTGTAATAGAGTTAGAAGAGTAGTTATGTGAGTTTTTATTTAGTTTAACTCAGTTAAGTGTGTTAAACTCAGTTGTGCTAGTTGTAGCTAATGATACACTAGTGAGAGATCAGTGAATTAATTATTTAATTAATTCACAATAAGTGGTCTCACATGTAATTGAAGAAATACTACTATTAGCTACATGCATGTCAGAGCCAGTGGAGACCCAGTACAGAGATAGGTGAAAGGGTCTGGTTAACTATCAATTGTGACTATAGTGGTGCATTCAATGCTACCACACACACATTCGAGATTCTAGTGAGGATTGCGCAGTCAACGCAAGGCAAGATCAAATTAAATCAAGGATCTTCTTCAATAGGGATTGCACAATGGAAGCAGGTTGTCAGGAGGCAGTAAATTGGTGCATGTGTTAACCGATTTTTGTATGACAGTGTAAAATGATTGTATATGGTACTGAGAGCTCTTTGAGCAGAGATTTGTATGATATTGTTTCATGATCCATGATATTCATAATATATGATAGTTGGGGTTTTTAGCTTTATTCTTTCTTGGTAAAAACATCTTTCTATGTGTGATTGATTTTTCTTCATGTGTTTGAAATTGGCGATTAAATTTAATTAATTCACAATAAGTGGTCTCACATGAAAATGACGAAATACTACTATTAACTACATGCATGTCAGATCCAGTGGAGACCCAGTAGAGAGATAGGTGAAAGGGTCTGGTTGACTATCAATTGTGACTATAATGGTGCATTCAATGCAACCACACACACGTTGGAGATTCTAGTGAGGATTGCGTAGTCAAGGCAAGGCAAGATCAAATTCATTCAGGGATCTGCTTCAATAGGTATTTCACAGTGGAGGCAGGTTGTCAGGAGGCAGTAAATTGGTGCATGTGTTAACCGATTTTTGTATGACAGTGTAAGACGATTGTATATGGTACTGAGAGCTCTTTGAGCAGAAATTTGTATGAGATTTTTTCATGATCCATGATATTCATAACATATTATAATTGGGGTTTATAGCTTTATTCTTTCTCAATAAAAACATCTTGTTATGTGTGATTGATTTTTCTTCATGTGTTTGAAATTGGCGATTAAATTTCCGCAAAGAATTAAGTAGAAGGATTATTTATTTAATAGTGTATATAATTGTTAGATCAGAAGATTCTAGTAATACATCATAGTATTGTTTAAATTTCTACATGTTATCAGAATAGAGAAGATTGCAATATTGAAGCAGTGCTGATTTTTGTTGGTGGAAACAATTCGAATTTGCTGCAAGAATTTCTTGGTGCAACAATTTAGTAAACATCGAAATGGATTTAAATGGTTTGCGGTTAGAGTATGCACTTGAGGGCAGCTCGAAATAAATTGCATGGAAGGATAGGATGGAGGCGGTGCTTGAAGATAATGGCTTGAAGGAATTCATCGATAGTGATGTTCCTAAGCCCACTTTTATGGATGTTGCATTACTTGACGCCTGGTGAAGTAAAGTAGTGAAGATGAGAAGGATTTTGTTCGAAGCTGTGAGAGACCAAATTGTCTCTAGCCCTCATAGGAAATCCAATCCATTTGCAATGTGGACGGCTTTGAAAGATCTTTTCCAAAGCAGTAGCGACCATAGGAAATTAGCGTTGAAGGGTAAACTCAAAAAAATCAAGATGGATAAGGCCGACATTACTCCAAAGTATCTCACAAAGTTTTTCCAATGTCGAGATGAACTGGGGATTATGGGAATCACAGTTGTTGATGATTATTTTGTGAGCTTGGCTCTCTTTGGATTTCCTAAGAGTTGGCACAGTTATGAAGACTCTGTCAATAGACGGGAAAAACTACCGGATTGGGAATGACTTTGGTTGGATCTAGTGCAGGAGGAGATCAAGAAGAACACCAGGGATGACTCTTAGTTAAAGCAAGATGATGAAGAGAATTTTTCTTTGGCTGCAAAAGAAAGGAAAGGGAAGGTGAAGAAATTCCACTCAAATTCCGAGGCTAAAGGAAAGAAGCTAGATTTGTCCAAGGTGAAGTGTTTTCACTGTGACAGACATGGGCATCTTGCCACTAACTTCCCATAGTAGAAGAATAACAAGAAGGCTACTAGGGCTACATCTGGTGAGGCCCTTGCCTCGCAATTTGAACTTTATTTCTCTTTTATCGCATGTTTGGTTTCAAGCGCAATGGGATCAGTGTGGTATCTTGATAGTGGTGCTTCCTTTCACATGACGGGAGATAATAATATTTTTAGTGTCTTGGAGGAGAAATATCTCCAAATTCATATAGAGATGGGTGACGATGGAAGATACAGTGCGACTGACATTGGTACCATTACCTTTGAGAGGGATTCAGGTAAACCATTTCTGTGGAAAGATGTTATGCATGTTCCAGTTCTAAGGAAGAACTTGGTCTCATTTGTGATGTTGGAGGATAGAGGTTATGATGTTGTTTTCAGTGATGGAAAAGCTTTCCTGTTACATTAAAAAATGGGTCAAACCAAGAATATAGGGATTTGAGTCAAGAATCCCTACAAGCTAGAGGTAGATGGTTTTACTACAATGGTGGGCAAAGCAGAAGAAGTGGTATGGCATAGGTGATTGGACCATCTTCCCCATGGCGCCCTGAAGATTTTGCAGTAGATTTATACTAGACTTCCCAAGGGTACACTTGCGCAGTTAGATAAGTTCAAGGGATGAAATATGGGTAAGTTTGTGAAGACCAACTTTTATGAAAAGGAGAATCATGCTTTGGTGATGCTGGAGAGAGTTCACAAAGACGTGTGTGGACCATTCTTGGTTGTTTCAATAGAAAAAAACAAGTATTATGTTATTTTTTTTATGACTATTCTCATAGATGATGGATCTTCTTCATGCAAAAGAAGGATCAAACATTCTCAAAGTTATGTGAGTTTAAAGCATTGGTGGAGAAAGAGTTGGGGAAGAAAGTGAAGGCTCTGCAGAGTAATAATGGTGGCGCATATATCTCGAAAAAATTAAAAGGCTTATGTAGCAAAGAAGGAATTTGGAGAGAAATCATAGTGCCTCATAACCCACAATAGAATGGGTTCACGGAGAGGAAGAATAAAATTATTATGGGTGTTTTATGAGCTATGCTGCATGATCAGGGCCTACCAATGCACTTGTGGGCGGAAGCATGCAACACTATTGTTTATGTGCAAAACCATTTTCCTCATAAGGTACTTGGCATGAGTACACCTGAAGAAGCTTTTACTGATAAGAAACTGAATGTTTCTCACTTTAAAAAATTTCGCTCATCTATTTATGTGCATGTGACCAAGAATGTGAGGAAGCAGATGGAGCCGACTACCGAAGTTGGGATATTTGTGGGGGTGGCTACGTAACACCCATACGATCATGTATTTGTGAAACAATTGAGTGAATGTGGTGTGACATGATATAAAATTCAATGAGGAGAAATATATGAAGTTGTCGCTTGAGAGGGAGCTAGAATTGGCATGTAGAGGAGGAAATTTTGGTTCCAAATATGAGCCTCGATGAGCCTCTAGATGTGGATCAGCCACAGGAGGAGGATCATGGAGTGGAGGAGTCCACTCATGTGGAGCCAAACATCGGAATAGGTAGAAGGCATACCACAGAATCTGAGAGGCTGAAGTTTGATGCGACATAGAATGTAGGAGTCCCTACTTCATAGCACAGAAAGAGACAGTCTCCTGACCGATTCACTAGATACATGGCTCTCTTGAGAAAATGTATTATGACTGAGCCATATTCATTTTAGGAAGAATTGCAGGAGCCCACGTGGGTAGATGCAATGGTGGAGGAGTATGACTCCATTGTCAGAAACAGTGCTTGGGTGATGTAGAGCAAGCAAATAAAATTTTCATTATTCATATATGTAATTTAAGGTGAAGTGTTTTAATTATTTCGCTCATTTTTAATAAATTAAGAGAGAAAATATAAATGTGGGGATTATTGTAAATATTCCTTTAATAAATTAAGGATATGAGTGGAGTTGAATTAGGTAGATAATCTAGGGATTAGGAATTCCTTAAACGGGACTTAGTTGAGTCAAATAAGGGATGAATCTATTTTAGATTTTGGTTGAGATTTGTGTGGAGAAAATTATGGATTGGAGTTCATTCATAATTGTATATAAATATGAAGCTTGTGAGAGTGTAAAAAGACAAGTGAGGAAGTGAGAAATACAGAGAGAGTGAGGAATGGGTTGAGAGCTTTTTGTAAAGGGCCGAGAGCCGAAAGGCCATCCACTGCAATATTTGGCCAAGGAATTCTTGTGTATTTATATATCAGTATATTTGTGTTTGTATAAGCTCTCTTTTATTTATGTACGTTTTAAGCAGTTGCAAATGTTTGTTTAATGAAGAATTTATGTGAGAGTTTTCATTTAGAAGGAAGCACACACGATTTTATATATGCTAGGATCTGTTTAACCCAGTATCCTGGCATCATTTTGGTATCAAAGCCGGAAGTGTGTGCAGTTCAAATACCGTTGGGAACAAAATAATGGAATGTTAAGATACTTGCTTTCATGAAGCTATGGGATCGTGTATTTGGCACAACATTTTGAGATATTTATCATCGAATTGTAATTTGGTGACAGTCGAGTCTTGGTGAAAGTCGATGGTAAGAGAGTCGGTATGTTGGGATCGATGTAGCCTCCACCATTATATGATTGTTTTGTGTTGTTGTAAGAGCCAATATTCCATGTGTTAACCATGTCGTATCTTATTAAATTCTTCGTGTGCCATTCCATTTGAAACCCCTTCAAAATTCTTTGATAGCCTAAGTAATCATTTTGTCAGCCATTGTTGCCCTTTTCCAAATTTCAAAATTGCATAAAAGGGCCGAAAATCCACATTTGAAAATATTCAAGGCTTAGCCCTTTCGGCCCTAGCCCCTCAGTCGTTTCCTCCACGTAACCCAGTGCTGGAACCAGGCGCAAAAACATTAGGCACTTATTGCATATGAATATTGGGCGCGCCCTCGACTGTTGATCTGTACAGATCGAACGGCATTCGCAATGTTGCACTATGCCCATGGCCCACTCTATTCATCGCCCAAACCACATCTCAACCGTCCTTTCACCCGTAAATCCGACGGTCCGTATCTCACTTGCCCCGATGGTCCCCGAAACGTGATACTCCAAAACTAGGTGGTATCTATCGCATCGCCTTTCGGCGGTGGGCGGTAATTCTCGTTTGGCCAACGATTCCATTCATCGCCTGACACGTGGCTTAGCACACTATTGCAAAACCACTCTCCATCGCGCATTATTGTTCGGTCAAAGTCATGGTGCGATATTCGTGACATATGTTTGATCTAGGGGTCTTCATCTAACGGTTGTCGCACTTCGAAGCTACACGGCATTTAATCACGGCATATCCGACCCCTAGCCCACTATCCGTCACCCTCCTACGCGCCCTCCACCGTCGATCTCCGCCAAGATTGGACGACCCTCATTTAACCCACGCCATTGACTCGGTTCTTCTCCACGTCATCCATTTCACGTTATCTTGGTATTGTGCCACCTGTCCCCCAGTTTTTCTCCACGTGCTCTCTGCCACCCCAGATCTATATTTAGTCCATTTCTTCGTTTCTTACGTATTTTCGCGATCATTTTAACATTCCACTAGCTTTCTCCATGGCCTTCCCACACTGTTACGCTGCATTTTCTACCATCGCCCGACATTTTTCCACCATTCCACCATGCAGCGCTGTCATTTCTCATTATTCCCCACCGCATTCACCTTCCCATGCATGGTTTTCTTTAACGAGTTTGCGGATTTTGCAGGGTTACAGCGGCGGAAAGTTGCCATAATTCACAGCCTCCATTTCAGAAGTCGAGAACACATAAAAGGAGCATCTTTCAGAGGCAGAATTTATGAGGGAAATCCGGGAAGCTGTTACGACACAGCTTTCATTAAAGAAGCAGGGGTGAAAATCTGTCAAACCTTCTAGAGTTATTAAAATACGCAGATTTTGCAGATGGAAACATTAATGGAGCAGATAGAGAATATCAGCGAAAGATTGGAAATTGAAGACATATAATTGAAGATTTTAGGGCCTTGATCTAACCTTTTGAAGGCGCAGTACCAGATTTAAGATCCTGCAAATCACTCCAAAGATTTGTGCACAAGAAACAATACCCTCCAGGTTTTATTTCAGACGGAATGTCCATGTGATTTTAATTCTATACCGTGTTCCTGAAGATATTTTACCCAGTGCATTTACTTCAGAAAGTAGGCAGTAGAGTACATACATCACTACAGTGCCGTCAAGCAGAATGGGCGGGCACTTTTCACCATCTTGTCTTAACTAGGCTAATTAAATGTTCACCAGCTACTCCTTTTTCGAGCTTTCCTGTTCTCCTATAAAGCCCCCAAAGAAAAAATAATTTAGGGTTCCAGATTTTATCAGAAAATTATGCAGTGAAAGGCTTTTTTGTATACATTTTGTAAAACTCCTGTATGAAGGGACAGAGCCCATAGGGTCTCAGTGAGGAGGAGTTCCATCTGTTAGAGAGGATTCTGGTCTTTGGTATTTCACAGTCTGTAACTTTCTCTTATGTGTTATTTAAATAGATCATTTCATTTCATCCATCTTTCCTGTATCATGTTTTGGAATGCGAGTGGCTCACTGATTTTTGGTATGGATTTATCCTAGTTGATACCCATGCTTGGATTAGTCAAGTGCTTTAAATATGGCTCATGCATGATATTCTGTTCCACTATTCATCTAAACCGTATTTCTGCTATATTAGTTTCTTTGGGAGGGTGTTTTTAAAACACTATTATCATGTATGGATTCTTAGATTGGTAAGCCCATGCATGGTGGTATTGTGTATCTGGATATCAGCTCAATGTTGACTAATATCTTCTCAACATTTCTTTCATTACATACACCTTCTGATAATTGATATCTGTGACATATTACTTGAATTGGCTCGCTTTGCAGTAAACTATCTCTGAATTGTCTATTGGTTTCATATTAGATTTACGCACTTTGCCTCTGCAGTATCCCTTTCTCTATATCATTTTCTGAGGATCTTGGTCCCATTCTAGTTTATTACCTTGTTTATAGGAGATAGCATGTGAGCTGAAGTTGACAACTTCATACATTATATTATACGCTCCTTGCTATGCTAAGATGTCCTAGGCACTGGTCTATCACAACTCTAGGCTGTCTCTAGGAGCTAGAACATCTTTCTGGCACCGTTTCCGGGGAATGAAGTTGAGAAAATTTGAATCCCTGGGCCTCGACAAAACCTTATTCAATCTTTAGAAAGGTGAACATGAAGAGTTGAGAGTTGTATATCCCTCACCTTGGCGACTCCACAGTTCCTGAATGATTAAAAGACTCCACTGGTGATCAGTAGGCCGCTGATTATCTTGGTTTCACGAGACTCCACTGGGAGACCATGTCGTAGTACATCATCAGCCACGCTGAAGACCAAGTCACTTCACCAATGGAAGACTCTGAGCAGTTTGCAAAAACACATCCAAGTTTTATAGCTGAGTGTCGAGATGAAATATCATGTGGCTTGGCAAAACTGGAAGTGGAGGTCCTTCCACGTATTGCTCTTCTCAGCTCAAGTTGCACACCCGTGCTTAAGAGAATCTTTCTAAGATTGATGATTGAAAGATATGAAGCTGAGATCAAACTCTTGAAATCACAAGAACAAACTCAGGACCTAGATAATGAGCCAAACATTTATGATGCTTTAAAACCTATGGAAGAAGAGGAGGAAAGTGATCAGGAACTGCCTGATTGCTTGCCCATGTCTTGTGTTATGCTGATCAGAGAGTATCAGGACCTAATAGCAAAAGAAAATAGGGAGTGTTTCTTGGAGGAAACAAGAGACCATATAGAAGATGCAGAATCTGATGTGGAGGAAGAAACCACTCATGAGCCTTGTAGTCTAACCGAGTATCATCAGGTTCATGAGGACTGGTCTGAATCAGAGAGAGATCGAGAAACATCAGAAGATCCTCAATATTTCCCTGCAAGCACAACTGAGGATATTCTAGAAGAGGTTCAAGAAGATAGCTTGCCTCCAAATCAGCTAGTACAAGAAACAGAGAGCTGCTGCTCTTCTGCACAAAGGAACATAAGACAATATTCTCCTTTGACAAAAGAAGCGATTGATCAGATATTAAATCAGCAGCCCACCTCAGAAATATTCTATGGAACACACACTCTTGCTCATTCATCTTATGAGTTTGATTGTGCAGATTTCATTGCCCACTCGTCTATTGAGTTTGATGATTCGGATCCAGAAAACTCCTCTGAGGATCGAGACGAAGAAAGACCTGCTGAGAAGTCGACAGGTTTGATTGGTGACATTGCTTATGATTATGACTCTCCTAGTTATGATCTATTTGATGATGATTGTTTCCAGAGAGAAGCTGAGCCTGCAGAACCATCATCAGTAGACCCATGGGAGGAAAGCCAGGGCCAGCAACTCCAGAGGAGCAGTGAACCTAGTCAGCCTATCTATGATACTGATGGGGAGAGCTATGATAGTATAATAGCAGATGAAGATTCCTTGAATCTTCATTCTGCTTTACCACAGATCATCAGTGAGACTGGAAACTATCAGCCTTCCTTTTCAGAAGATGAGGAGGTAAGCAAAGAAGAAATTCCTGAGCAGATTGAATTTAAGGGGCCTTCTCTTGAAAAGGAAGAAGAAATGAAACATAACCCTTCTCAAGAATACATAGAGCTGTTCATAGAGCTCAACTCATCAGAGCAGAATATATTAGAGCTCCAAGAGGATAGCACTGTCATATATGATGAGTCCTCCAGTTCAGAAGATGAAGGAGACACTCTTTCTCAAGAGAGTTTTCTTCTCCATCCAGTGGAAGAAGATAAAATCCTGGTTGAAGCCTGCCTGCCAGATATTCTTAACCAGGTATCATTTCATGAACCTTATGTACATTTCCTGCAAAATTTTGAAGAAGGATCAAAGGTCTTGTTGAGCAGCATGTTGCAAATAGAAAGCAAATTTTCCAAAACTACTATTATGGAACAAAAAGAGTGGGAGCTGCCCTGCCTATCCAGCCTGCTCAAGGAGCTGAGCAAGAAGGACCAGTCATGGGATCACTTGATGGACTGGTTACATTGGAAGACATTGTTTGTAAGCTAGTCTGTAAATATTCCAGTTAGAGTAGGGTAGGTAGGAAAAGCTCAATAAAGCTCAGCCTGTGAGCATGTAGTTAGTTGTTTTAATTTCTGCAAAGTCCGGCAAGCCAGACATTCTAATCCTGGCTTGGCTGTTTTTCAATTTTTGTCTTAGAATGTAGTGAAGAAATATGCTAGATAGTCTAATCCTAGTAGATGTAGTTTAGGTAGAGAAAATGTGAGACCAACAGTTTAATCTGGTCTCATGGAGTAATAAGGGTAGTAGTAGATGTTGGTCGCTTTAATTTTTTTCACAATTCAAGCTCCACATAAATTGTCAACCCGAGGAAGTCTGTTTATTCCAAAGACAATAACGCACTGGATATGCTCAATTTCAAAAGCAAAAACAATGTTGTAGTAGAAAGCCACACAATTACCAATCATACAAATCTAATTATTCACACTCTGTTTAATCAAAGCTGAAGTCACTTAAGTTATAGCAGAATTAATTCCTATATTGCAGTTTAGAATCCAAATAAAGGGAAATCAATCTGCAGGAAAGGAAACCAATCAACCATAACAGGAACAGGACCCTATTCCTTTGAATAGGAACTTCAGCACCTGCTACCTGACACTAATCACTATGTAGAAAAGATAACTTAAGAGAGCAGGACCCTATTCCCATGAACATGAACCTTCAGCACTTGTCTCCTGTTTCTAATCACACTGCAGGAAAAGAAAAGTAATTAATGGAAACAAGACCCTATCCCTTTATACAGGAACCTTTAGCACCTGCCTCCCAAAATTATACATTCAAACAAATAATAGAAACAGATCTCTCGACTTCTTAAGAATGAATGTACTGAACTCATGCAGTGTTAAGGAAACATAATACTCAATAAACTACAGAACTGTGTAACTGGTGTCTCAGCAACAGAATTAAAGTAAAGTGCAAACAACATAAAGAAATTAAACAAACTACAGGGACAATCGGGTGAATCTTGTGAGGAAGGCGGGCCCTTTCCTTCTCACAAGATTCCCCAGGAAAGGATTAAATTGGAGTGCTCAAAAGGAAATTTTATTCATCTGTCAAAAGAAATGATACATTACAAATGGAGTCTAGCTCCAGTCTCTCAAACACAATGTTCTCCTGTAGCTTTCAAACTCGAACTCTAATCCCCCTCTAATGATGATGTCTCCTCTTTTTAAAGAGGAGACATCTCTTACAATTACATGAGAGCAAATCTACATTTATCCCGAATCTGTTCTTCTTTCTTAAAACAGGCTATTCTGTTCTTCCATAAAAAGATATTGTTACAACAGATACCAAAATAATACTATCTTCAGAATAATCCATGTAACCACGTCTTCATGTTGTTTCCATTGTTCCACAAAATTCTCTTCCAGAATCGCAAATTACGAATAGTGGCGGAATTTGCGTGCCTGCTGGTTGTTTCAGCAACGGAGTCGACTGTTTCAGCAACGGAGTCGACTGTTTCAGCAACGAAGTCTGGCTGTTTCAGCAACGGCCAATTGTTCTAGCACGGCATATAACTTATCTGCGATCTTTTAGACTTATGTTAGCAACAATCTACTTCGATTAATGATAAAATATAAGAGTAATATGGAATTATATGTAAACAGATAAAACATATAATAAAGAAGAGGATTTTATATACCTTGGGATAAAGTAAATGAAACTGATGATGGAATCCTTTTTAAACATGGTTATAAAAGGTAAGGTGGTGTCAAAATATATAGTAAAAATGATACATAGTGAGGTCCTAACATCCCCCCCAGCTGAAAGTGTTGCATGTCCTCAGGCAACTCCTAGTCTGAGTCAGAGTCTGAGTACTGACTCTGTGCATGCAAGTTGCTCAAGCAGTAGCTGGAGAAGGTGGCATCTGTCAGAGCTCGGAATCCTCTATTATTCTGCAATTTCTGCCATGCTACAGCTTCATCTCTGCCAGCCAATTGATAGTGACACTGATATTTCTCTGAAGGCATCCATAGAATTGGAAAATGAAAATGGTAACCAATCCAATTTGCTCCACAATGCCGAATGCATCTGATGTAATTAGGTACCCTGGAAAGTGCAGCTTGGAGATTATCAGGGCTAAAAGGGTGATAGTCTTGTCTTTCTTTACATGACTGCTGCCAAAACATAGTGTTGGCCTTCAATGCAGCAGCCTCCTTTACTCTGATTTGCTGTTGACACTTTAAAAGTGTTGAAGCCTGTAGTTGTTGCATGTACCTATGCATTCCTGGCTTCTGTAAGAATTGGTGATATTTTGCTACAAACATGGCCGAACTTAAAGGTTCCGGTCTAATCCAAAGGAGCCTATTCTCCTCATTATGACTACTTGCAATAAACGCAGTTTTCCAGGTGAGCTGATTGGCCAAAAATGAAACAAATTCCCTTATTTGTACATCACCTACAATTGGAATGAGATTGAATCTTCTATTTTCAGGTATGGCCTCATTATGGAGATAAAGTTCGCACAACAAATGTTGGTCACTTTCAGGGGCCTCAGCAAAAGTCTTAACAAATTGTTCCACAGTAAGAAATTCATGAGGTCTGCCATCCTTTATTGCCTTCAATTGAAAATAAACCAAACGTTCAGAAAGGAAGAGAGAGTAATTCACAGAGGGTTTTCAGGTAGCCATCAACTTTTGCACTAATGAAAACATCAAAACCATCTTTTCCTTTGATTCCTTGACTTCTTTCTTGGAATCCCTGAGCTGTTGCAATGTCTGTTCCCAAATATCCCAGTTGGCATACATGTGATTCTGCCATGCTAACTTATGCTGCTGTAATATTTTATCTTGATCTACAGCATATTGTTTCTTCCATTTGTTCATAAGTTCTAATTGGTTCCATGGCAGGGTCTGTGTCCCGGCATTAGAAGTACTGGGTTGGGGCATTGTCTGAGTGGCTGAACTGACTAACACAGGGCTAGATATCTGTAGTTGAGGCATTGTTTGAGTGGCTGAGCTAACTAGCTCAGGGCAAGATATCTGTGGTTGGGGTACTGTCTGAGTGGCTAAGCTGACTAGCACAGGGCGAGATATCTGTGGTTTAGTTTCTTTTTCCAAACTTTTTGAGAGCCCTACTGGTTCTTGTGGAGCAGTAGGGCATTCTTCTTTAATTGCAGCTGATGTAGATGCCTCAGATACCTGAATTTTGACTACTTTGTACCCTGCCTGCTGGTAAATATTACCACACTCATGGCACATGTATTCTCTGCATGGATCCCTATTTTGTGTTGATGCTGTGTGTGCTAGCATATAGAGATTCAATTCTCTATCAAAGGCTTCTCATGCCATGATTAATTCATTCTTATAGGCTTCTAGTTCAGACTTCAAAAACTCATTTTCCTCCAATAAAGATGCCATAGTGTGTGAACCCTGTGTGCTGGTTGATTCTGCTGGAGTTGTCTGCTGATCCACAGCTGTAGCTGGTTCTTGTGGAGCAGCTACAGCTAGTTTCCCTGTATTATCATGCTTGGTGTATGATTCTTGTACCACAGTGGCTGGTTCTTGTGTTTCAGCCTCTGGGTAAGTGACTGGTTCTTGTGTGACAGTCACTGTTTGAGCCATAAACGATGTCGTATTATCCCGGGGCACTGGTTCTTGTGTGGCAGTGCCACCGGACGAGACGGGTTGGGGGATTTGAAATGGGGGTGAAGATTGGAGTTTTAACAGAATAGTGGCGGGGTCAGGGGAAATGGGAGTAACTCCTGTTTCAACAGTCATCTTCATTTTCCTTTTTGGTAGGAAAGCAGAGAAGTCACTATCTTTCCTTTTCTGTATAGGGGAAGGTTCTTTTCTGGGGGAAGGGCTTTCGGAAGAAGTGAAAATTTGGAATTTGGCCCTTGTTCGACGTTTTGAGACAGAGACTATTGGGGTTCTTTTCTTCCTTTTATAAGTAGGTGGGGATGGGGGTGTTAGAGAGTCATCGCTAGGGATAGAAATAGTGGGAATGGTTGACTCTACTAAGTGGGACGAACTTGGGGTTGGGTCAACTGGCTCTGAGGATGGAATTACTGGGGAGTCTGGGATATCGTCCAGTTGCCCTTCATAAGGATTCTCAGGAGTTTCTTGGGAACTTCCGGCTTGTTGGGGGATTTGGGCCTGTTGGGGAATTTCGGCCTGCTGGGGAACGAGGAGTGGATTATTCAGAGGGGGGTTTTGCTGAGCAAAACCCCTCTGAATTAATAATTGGCATAAACGGTGATGGGTGAGGGATAACAATGGGAATTTAGCCCGTCTGCAATAATAGGACATGTTTTTGATACAACCAAGCAGATAATAGGGAATATTAACTAATCGACCATTCCTTAAATGATTCATCAAAATGAAGTCATGTTGGTAGACTACCTGGTAACGCCCTTCGCATGTCAAGTAGTGCTTGATGAATTCTGCTACTGTTGGCCATGGTCGAGGAAGTGAATGCAGACTTACACCGCGGCCTTTAAGTTCAACCGGTTCATCTGGAAGAAGAAAATCTTGCTGTGCACTTAAAATCACTTGCTTCCTACTGAACCAGCGAGTCCCGATAACCGGCAAACCTGAAACTTGAGCTATGTCCTCCTCTGTAACTGAAATGCGGACCCCTTGAACTACTGAATAATTCCCCTGAAGGTTTTGTGCGAACTCTAAAACTTGCTGCTCATCAAATTCTCCTAACCTTTCAAAGTATGCTGTCCATCCTGCTTGTTGAAAAATTTGATAGACCTCTGGGAAAATTTGAAGAAGAGTTATCGAACCAGGCTCGTGTCTGATAGCCGACCCTCCCATGGCTACTAGCTTGAGTTACATGCAGAGGCACAGAAGACAGAAACACAGGCTTTGGTCAAGCTAGTTGTTGCAACAGAGGATGCGGAGTCTCAATGACGGCGGAAATGGAATGAAGAATGACGGAGGATTGGTTGATGTGAAATGATTATTCAGTTTTCGAAATTCCCCCCCCTACGTATGGTGCAATGATGTTTGAGCGTGTGGAGATTGCAATCATTATGAGCGAGATCCTCTCTTTAAAATATAATTTAACTGCATTACATTAAAAACCACATACCTTACATTTTTACCTTTGGTTTAATAATTCGAAGTGTAGAGTGCTTCATAATGGCTTGATACTTATGGAAGAATCTGTAGATTTCTCTGAATTTTAGAACAGGAGCATAACAGGATCTGCTCAGTACTGAATAATTTCCACCCAAAGGATCTGAAGAGTAAAAGTGGAGAACTGAAAAGCTTGTATAGCAGGAAAGAAATGATGTTTTAATGATGAAAAGATGAATGACAGGTTGCTGAAACTGGTGTTTCAGCAACGGAAAAATGAATGACGTGTTGCTGAAACTGGTGTTTCAGCAACGGCAAAAATCAGGAAAATGGGATATAATGACTTGGGTTTAGGACAAGTGGGGGAAGTTTCTGATAAAGGATAATTTCAGCAGTAAGGGATAGGAAATACTAGCTGAAGGATGATATTTTAGGAATGGTAGAAGTGGGAAAAATGGAAAAAGGGAAATAATGTAGGAATGGGATGAAGGGATATTACTAGGAAATGGGATAAAATGAAGGGAACAAGCTTCTGTGATTGAAGCTTCAGATCTTCTTATGATGGATCTGTCCTCCTTAATGAGCTTTTCCAGAATCTGCAAAATTCAATTGTAATATGCCAACCCTTGACAAGGATTATTAGTTTTAAATCTAATCTAATCTAATACTAAAAAAACAGTGCAGAAAATTAAATTCTGTGAGGAGCAGAAGACTCCCCTAGAAAAAGATAATGAATATCAGTCATGCAAGCAGTCTTGAAATCCTCTTTAGAAACAGGGCGCTGGTATAAACGAAGCCTATGACCATTGACTAGTAGAGGTGTTTTAGAATCATCAATTGTTAAAAGTCTTACCATTCCATTATAAAAAACAGCATCTACCTCATATGGTCCAAGCCAACGTGTACGTAGCTTACCCTGAAAATTTTCAAACCGAGAGTCATACAACAAGGCCCAATTACCTTTTTGGAACTGCTTGTGTTTGATAATTTTGTCATGCCACTTCATTCTCTATTGTTGAATCATGGTTGTTTGATGAATGGCATATAATCTCTTTTCATCCAACTCAAGAAGCTGCTGCAACCTAGCTGTCTGCACATCAGTCAAATCAAGATTAACAGCTAAAGCAGTTCTTAGAGTTTTGATTTCAAATTCCACAGGAAAAACAACATTTTTACCATAAACCAATTCATAGGGAGAAAAACCTATAGTGTTTCTCCAAGTAGTTCTGTAAGCCCATAATGCTTCAGGCAGCCTTTGAGACCAATCCTTCCGGTTGTCCTTCACTGTTTTAGTTAGAATGGATTCTAATACTTTATTTGTGCTTTCCACTTGCCCATTGGCCTGGGGGTGGTATGGTGTAGTCATTCTATGATGAATATGATATTTCTGAAGGGTAGACTTAAAACCATGAGAATTGAATGGAGGTCCTCCATCTGTAACTAGCTCTCTAGGAATTCCAAATCTAGTGAATATTTCTTCAAATAAGAAAGCTAGGACAACCTCTTCATTGGCTCTAATAAGTGCTTTAGCCTCCACCCATTTAGTCATATAGTCTGTACAGACTAATATATAAGTTCTTTGATTGGATGGAGGATTAATGGGTCCTATGAAATCCAAGGCCCATCTTTCAAATGGTTCAGAAACTACCCGGGGGTTTAATGGCATTTGATCTCTATGATTGGGTTGACCCATTCTCTGGCAGCTGTCACAAGCCCTCACATATTTCTTTGCATCCTTAAATAATGAGGGCCAATAGTAACCCATCCTCAGAATTTTGTGTGTTGTTCTCTTATCAGCAAAATGCCCTCCACAAGGGCCATCATGGCAAGCTTTCAGTATGTCATACACTTCATCTTCCCTAATGCATCTTCGGATTTCTTGATCAAGCCCTGTGTAGAAAAGACACCCACTTATCCAGCTATACCTGGCACTTTGTTGAACAATTCTTCTCTTTTCTCTATATGACAGGTGTGATGGTAATTTTCCTGCAACCAAATAATTAGCAATATCTGCATACCATGGAGAGTGAGCAGAAACTGCAAACAAATATTCATCAGGAAAAGAATCATCTACCGGAATATCATTGTCAGTTTTTAACCGTGAAAGGAGATCAGCCACCACATTTTCTTTACCAGGCCGATCTACAATTGTGATATCAAATTCCTGCAGTAATAATAGCCATTTTGTAACTCTAGCATTTGTAACATATTTTTTCATTAAATACTTGATAGCTGAGTGGTCAGTGTGCACAAAAGTAGAATAACCAGTGATATAGTGTCGAAATTTATTAATGGCATAAATTACTGCAAGAAACTCCTTTTCGGTAACTGTATAATTAAGCTCAGCAGGGGTCATATTCTTACTAATAAAGTAGATAGCATAAGGAAGATGATTTTCCTCTTGTCCCAAGACAACTCCAATTGCAGTGTCTAAAGCATCAGAAGATATATGAAAAGGGAGGGCCCAATCAGGTCCCCTCAAAATAGGAGCAGTAGATAACTGATGCTTGAGTTCTTCAAAAGCTTTCTGACAAGAATTAGTCCACTTAAATTCAACATTTTTCATAAGCAACACAAATAATGGAGAAGCTATCTTAGAAAAATCTTTAATAAATCTTCTGTAGTATCCAGCATGTCCTAGAAAACTTCTCACATCAGTTTGTGTTTTAGGAACAGAAAGATTCTGAATGACCAATATTTTAGATGGATCTACCCGAATACCTTGAGATGAAATAAAATGTCCAAGCACTACTCCTTCACTCATCATCATATGACATTTTTCAGTACTTAGGGAGAGGTGAGCTTGTATACATCTTTTAAGTACTTTCTCAAGATTTTGTAATGCATCTTCAAAAGACACACCATAAGGAGTAAAGTCATCCATAAATATTTCCATAGAGTCATTCGGCATATCAAAAAAGATTCCTATAACAGCCCTCTGAAAAGTTGCTGGTGCATTACATAGCCCAAATGGAAGAACTCTATAAGCAAAAGTTCCCCAAGGGCTAGTGAAAGTGGTCTTGTCCTGGTCTTGGGGTGCAATTCTAATCTGATTATACCCACTAAATCCATCTAGAAAAGAAAATAATTTCTTCCCTGCCAGACTATCCAACACCTGATCAATGAAAGGTAAAGGAAAGTGATCCTTTTGAGTAGCTTTGTTCAAGGCTCTGTAGTCAACACATACTCTCCATTTCCCGTTTTTCTTAGGGACAATTACCAATGGGGAAACCCATTCACTGTCAGATATAGGGTATATAAATCCTAAATTAAGCAATTTCTGAAGTTCTTCTTTAACAATTTCTCGTAAATTAGGGTTCATTCGTCTTTGGGGTTGACAGACTGGTCGGCATCCCTCTTTAATGTAAATTCGGTGAGTACATAATTCAGAAGAGATCCCTTTCATATCTATGTAATCCCATGCAAATGCTTCCTTATATTCATGCAATAACTTCATTAACTGTTGTGTTTCATCAACTGTTAGATCAGGATTTATGTTTAATGTCTTGCCAGGTTCAATTTCAACTGTTATGCTTTTAGATGAGATGGTGGTTAATGTCTGAGATAAGTCTTCACATTCAATCTTTTCTTGGGTATCTGTTTCAAAAATTGCAGTCAATTGATTGTGTGTTTCAGCAATTACAGAAGAAGGTTCACAAATAAAATTATTAATTATTTCATCCTCTGTATTGTCTTTAAGAGTTAAAGCTTGCCCAATAGTTAGAATAGGCTGAACAACATTATCATCATAATCCATCCACATAGAATCTTCATTATTAATTATGGGTGTAGCATGATGATAAAGAGTAAGATGTTTAGTTTCATAACCATTAGAAATTGTCATTGAACCAGATCTGCAACTGATAAAGGCATCAGCTGTGGCCAGCCATGGCCTCCCTAGAATTAAGGGGTGTCCCCCCAGCTTTGTTTTAGTCTGCAATACAACAAAATCAGCTGGGTAATTCCAGGATTCAACTGAGATAAGTAGATCTTCAACAACTCCTTCAGGTTTAATTGTAGAACGGTCAGCCAACTCTAGAATGGTAGGTGTATCTCTGATTGTTATTCAGCTGTAACAATTGTGAAGTTTCAAGAGTCATTATGTTTATTGCAGCACCTAAATCTACCAGAACTTGAGGAATCATTGTTTTACCAATCTGAACTGTCATGGTAGGATGGCCGGGATCACCATATTTCACAGGAGGGGTTTTTCCGGACATTAATGCAGATAAGTCACCCATCACATGTACTGTAAGGGGATCTTTAGTTTTCCTACCAGGTTTCTTAACACAAATATCCCTAATTGTTCTGGCATAAATTGGTACATCTCTTAATGCTTGTAAAAGTGGAATTTTAACATACAAAATTTGCAATTCCCCTAAAAGATTAAAAGCAGGTGTTTCAGGCGTTCTAGTTAAAACCAAACGCTCGGGGAATGGTGGTTCTGTTATTTCAATACTCTTGTTAGAAGGTGGTTGTGCTTTCTTATGTTTCTCAGTTTCATCTTTATCAGAATCAGAAGTTATGTCATCAATAATAGGCTCTACTATTTTTCCCGATCTTAAATGAATATCATTACATTGCATAGTAAGAAATATAGACTGATTCTGAATATCAATGACTTGCACAACTTTATTATTGGGGTTAGGATTTGGTTGCACAGGTAGCTGGGGTCTCATTTGGTTATTTGGTGGAGCATTTGATGGCAGAGGAAGTGGTTGTTGGAATTGAGGCAATTGATTTGGATACAGGAGTTGTTGGCTTCTCCAATTTGAATTCCAAGGGTTAAAAGAAGATGGCTGCTGTGGAGGCCAAGGAGTCCACATTGAAGGATCAACAAAGGGAGGGTTTGATTGCTGCATGGGTGGGAAATTCATTTGATTGAAGGGTGGGTATTGCATTTTATTAAAGGGAGGGTAATTTGTTTGACCGAAAGCAGAATAATTATTCCAACGATTAAATGGCATACTAGAGTTCATACCTTGTCCTTTTGGTTTCCATTGTCTTCTTTGAGTTAGCAAGTAAACTGCTTCAGCTTCTTCTTCCGTTGGCTGCAATGTTGCCTTTATTCCTGGTAGAGATGGACATTGTTTTGTTTCATGATCTTTCTCACAAAGGGTGCAAATTGGTATTTTGTCCATTGGGCATTCCCTTAGTGGATGTTTGTCTCTGCACTTCGGGCAAAAGACAGCCAGAGTTGCTTCTGCTTCAGCCTGCTTCTTCTTAACCTGCAAAGTGTCAATTTGTGAAGAAAAAGAACTTAACATCTCAGTTTTAAATTATTCAAGTAAATTACCTATTTCAGCTCTTGTTGCTCCTCCACTGGCTGATTTCTGCACTCTTGAATAGGTGGAATCTCTATTACTTACTCTGTTCCTTCCAGCTCCCCTTGAACACCTCTTAGAAAGTTCAACAATCTCATCATATGATTCCTTAGATATATCTCCTTTGCCAAGCATGTTTAACATATCTAAACAATCATCCCTTAAACCTCTAAGTAATATTGTTTTGCGAATTTCCTTACTTATATTCGGATGATCAGATCTCTATATATTGTACTGCAGCCTTTCTACATAGTCCTCCAAATTCTCGTCCGGCTTTTGTGCCATATTGAATAGTTCATCCTTCTTTTCTCTCATCCGGCAGTAGTCTTGATATTTAAGCAGAAATTTCTGTTTCATCTGCTCCCAAGTTGTGATTACCTGACTCCCAAGGCTCATGAACCATCTTAAAGAATTTCCTTTTAAGGTTGCTGGAAACAGTTTCAACTTTTGAGCATTAGTAACATAATCATAACTTCTGCATAATATATCAAATTCAAAAATAAATTCATCCGGATCTTCAGAGGATAAACCATGAAAGTTAGGTAAATCTGATAATGGAATGTTTTTCATAGGAGTTGTTCCTGCAGGGATATCACTGATAGGAAATCCCAAGGTAGAGAGAGAATTTTCATCCCTTCCTTCTCCTTCAAGATCTACACGTCCTCCACCAAAGAAATCTTCATTGTTTCCTTCCATTGTCTGTTCTCCTACTGCACTTGCTCGATCGTCAAGATCTTCTACTGGCTCCTCAATGTTTTCCACTGGTCGTCCAACACTCTCTATTATTTCCTCAATGTGCTCTGCTGATTTACTAACACTTTCTTCTGACTCTCCAACACTGACTGCTGGTTCTTTAATCACTGGCTCCTCTATATTTTCAGGACCCACAACTTCCTCTGTTTTGTAATCTGATTGAGGGGAGTGCTAAAGTTTTGGTCTTCGAGAACTTAATCTCTGTGATGATTCAGCCTTTGATACAATCTCATCAATGAAAGTCTTTCTTCCTCCCCTTCCTTTGCCTTTGCCACCTGTGGGGTTAGTTTTCTTCTGGTTTCCGCGTCCTCTCATACAATCTGCACATCTAGAAAGAAAATATTAATGCTTTTGAAATCTATAATTGCCTTCCCCGGCAACGGCGCCAAAATGTTGGTCGCTTTAATTTTTTTCACAATTCAAGCTCCACATAAATTGTCAACCCGAGGAAGTCTGTTTATTCCAAAGACAATCACGCACTGGATATGCTCAATTTCAAAAGCAAAAACAATGTTGTAGTAAAAATCCACACAATTATCAATCATACAAATCTAATTATTCACACTCTGTTTAATCAAAGCTGAAGTCACTTAAGTTATAGCAGAAGTAATTCCTATATTGCAGTTTAGAATCCAAATAAAGGGAAATCAATCTGCAGGAAAGGAAACCAATCAACCACAACAGGAACAGGACCCTATTCCTTTGAATAGGAACTTCAGCACCTGCTGCCTGACACTAATCACTCTGTAGAAAAGATAACTTAAGAGAGCAAGACCCTATTCCCATGAACAGGAACCTTCAGCACCTGTCTCCTGTTTCTAATCACACTGCAGGAAAAGAAAAGTAATTAATGGAAACAGGACCCTATCCCTTTATACAGGAACCTTCAGCACCTGCCTCCCAGCATTATACATTCAAACAAATAACAGAAACAGATCTCTCGACTTCTTAAGAATGAATGTACTGAACTCATGCAGTGTTAAGGAAACAGAATACTCAATAAACTACAGAACTGTGTAACTGGTGTCTCAGCAACAGAATTAAAGTAAAGTGAAAACAGCATAAAGAAATTAAACAAACTACAGGGACAGTCGGGTGAATCTTGTGAGGAAGGCGGGCCCTTTCCCTCTCACAAGATTCCCCAGGGAAAGAATTAAATTGGAGCGCTCAAAAGAGAATTTTATTCATCTGTCAAAACAAATGATACATTACAAATGGAGTCTAGCTCTAGTTCTTTCAAACACAATGTTCTCCTGTAGCTTTCAAACTCGAACTCCCCTCTAATGATGATGTCTCCTCTTTTTAAAGAGGAGACATCTCTTACAATTACATGAGAGCAAATCTACGTTTATCCCGAATCTGTTCTTCTTTCTTAAAACAGGCTATTCTGTTCTTCCATAAAAAGATATTGTTACAACAGATACCAAAAGAGTACTATCTTTAGAATAATCCGTGTAACCACGTCTTCATGTTGTTGCCATTGTTCCACAAAATGCTCTTCCAGAATCGCAAATTACGAATAGTGGCGGAATTTGCGTGCCTGCTGGCTGTTTCAGCAACGGAGTCGACTATTTCAGCAACGGAGTCGACTGTTTCATCAACGAAGTTTGACTGTTTCAGCAACGGCTGATTGTTCCAGCACAGCATATAACTCATCTGCGATCTTTTAGACTTATGTTAGCAACAATCTACTTCGATTAATGATAAAATATAAGAGTAATATGGAATTATATGTAAACAGATTAAACATATAATAAAGAAGAGGATTTTATATACCTTGGGATAAAGTAAATGAAACTGATGATGGAATCCTTTTTTAAACATGGTTATAAAAGGTAAGGTGGTGTCAAAATATATAGTAAAAATGATACATAGTGAGGTCCCAATGAGAACAGGTTTATTTCTCCGTTTGTAAAAATTGATGAATCATGAGGTGAAAATTTGAAATTCAAGAGCAAGAGTTCATATAGAAGATTATAAAGAGGTCTACTTGGTTTCCGACACGCTCAAAGGATGAACGTAAGCATCTTCGCATGGAGACGATGATAACCATGTCAAACTCCTATTAAATTTTTGGCAAGCCATTCCATTTGAACCCTTCAAAATTCTTTTGATAGCCTAAGTAATCCTTTTGCTGCCTATCGTTGCCCTTTTCCCGCCTCAAATTGCATAAAAGGGCCGAAAATCCACATTTGAAAATATTCAAGGCTTAGCCCTTTCAGCCCTAGCCCCTCAGTCGTTTCTTCCACATAACCCAGTGCTGGAACCAGGCGCAAAAACACTAGGCGCTTATCGCATATGAATATCGGGCGTTCCCTCGGCCGTTGATCTGTATAGATCAAACGGCATTCGCAATGCTCCACTGTGCCTGTGGCCCACTCCATTCATCGCCCAAACCGCATCTCAGCCGTCATTTCACCCATAAATCCGACGGTCCGTATCTCACTTGCCCCGGTGGTCCTCGCAACACGATACTCCAAAACCAGGTGGTATCTATCGCACCGCCTTTCGGCGATGGGCAGTAATTCTCGTTTGGCCAGTGATTCCATTTATCGCCTGACACGTGGCTCAGCGCACTATTGCAAAACCGCTCTCCATCGCGCATTATTGTTCGGTGAAAGTCACGGCACAATATTTGTGACAGCCGTCTGATCTGGGGGTCTTCATCTAATGGTTGTCGCACTTCGAAGCTGCACGACATTTAATCACAGCATATCCAACCCCTGTCCCACTATCTATCGCCCTCCTACGCACCCTCCACCGTCGATCTCCGCCAAGATCGGATGGCCCTCATTTAACCCACACCATTGACTCGGTTCTTCTCCATGTCATCCATTTCCCGTTGTCTTGGTATCGTGCCACCTGTCCCCCAGTTTTTCTCCAAATGCTCTCCACCACCCCAGATCTATATTTAGTCCATTTCTTCGTTTCTTACGTATTTTCGTGATCATTTTCGCATTCCACTAGCTTTCTCCATGGCCTTCCCACACTGTTACGCTGCATTTTCTACCATCGCCCTACATTTTTCCACCAGTCCACCGCATGCACCTTCCCGTGCATCGTTTTCTTTAACGAGTTTGTGGATTTTGTAGGGTTACAGTGGCGGAAAGTTTCCATAATTCACAGCCTCCATTTCAGAAGTCGAGAACGCATCAAAGGACCATCTTTCAGAGGAAGAATTTATGAGGGAAATCTGGGAAGCTGTTACGACACGGCTTTCATTAAAGAAGCAGGGGTGAAAATCTGTCAAACCTTCCAGAGTTATTAAAATACGCAGATTTTGCAGATGGAAACATTAATGGAGAAGATAGAGAATATCAGCGAAAGATTGAAAATTGAAGACATATAATTGAAGATTTTAAGGCCTTGATCTAACCTTTTGAAGGCGCAGTACCAGATTGAAGATCCTGCAGATCACTCCAAAGATTTGTGCACAAGAAACAATACCCTCCAGGTTTTATTTTAGCAGGAGTTTTCTCTCCAGGAAAGGACGGAATGTCCATGTGATTTTAATTCTATATCGTGTTCCTGAAGATATTTTTACCCAGTGCATTTACTTCAGAAAGCAGGCAGCAGAGTACATACAGCACTACAGTGCCGTCAAGCAGAATGGGCGGGCACTTTTCACCATCCTGTCTTAACTAGGCTAATTAAATGTTCATCAGCTACTCCTTTTTCGAGCTTTCCTGTTCTCCTATAAGGCCCCCGAAGAACAAATAGTTTAGGGTTCCAGATTTTATCAGAAAACTATGCGGTGAAAGGCTTTGTGTATACATTTTGTAAGACTCTGGTATGAAGGCTCAGAGCCCATAGGGTCTCAGTGAGGAGGAGTTATATCTGTTAAAGAGGATTTTGGTCTTTGGTATTTCACAGTGTGTAACTTTCTCTTATGTGTTATTTAAATAGATCATTTCATTTCATCCATCTTTCCTGTATCATGTTTTGGAATGCGAGTGGCTCACTGATTTTTGGTATGGATTCATCCTAGTTGATGCCCATGATTGGATTAGTCAAGCGTTTTAAATATGGTTCACGCATGATATACTATCTCCATTATTCATCTAAACTCGTATTTCTCGTTATTAGTTTTGGGAGGGTGTTTTAAAAACACTACTATTATGTATGGATTCTAGATTGGTAAGCCCATGCATGGTGGTATTGTGTATCCGGATATCATCCCAATGTCAACTAATATTTTCAAAATACTCCATTCACTACACAAAGTGGCACACCTTCTCCGATAACTTCCTTCTACGAGGCATTTCGAATCGGCTCGCTTGCGTTAGAACCTGCCTCCGAATTTTCTCTCGTTTCTTTCATAATAGATTTATGAATTTTCCCTTCCGTAAGATCCCTTTCTCTGGTGTTAGTTTTTCTGAGGGTCTTGGTACCATATAAATCATATTTCCCTGTTTACAGGAGATAGCATGCGAGTCGAAGTTGACAACTTCATACATTACATTATACGCTCCTTGCTATGCTAAGATGTCCTAGGCACTGGTCTATCACAACTCTAGGTTGTCTCTAGGAGCGAAAACACCATGAATGCCAGATTGTGTTGTCATAACAGCTAAATAATCAAGCTTCGAAACCGATCTCGAGCTTGGAAAGCGATCTGTCGTGCGGAGCCAATGATGTAGTGTGCAGAGAGTTCATCCAATTGCCATATTAGTTGCATGAAGAAGTTGCTAATTTAGCTCTAGTAGATTGGAGTGGAAATGATGCCATCTCATTCTTGCAAAAGCAGAACAATCTATAATTTTTTGAAAGGCTTCTCTGCATTTTGATATGTCTAGTTGAACCTTGAGTTTAGGTAATCTATAGTAGCTTTATGTTCTTGGATGTATACATAGCTTATTATGAATCATATAATCTGTTGACTATAAATTCACTCGAAGAATGGAAGTTTTGCATGACGCCGAGGAAGTCAAGATGGGTTTTATGTGTAGTAAAATAATTTCAAATGAGCTTGTTTTTGAATGATTGCGTACATGGGCCTGTACCCATTGAATTGGACAAGGTTGCATGAAGAAAACCAAGAAAATGTGAGCTGAGATGCTCTGGAAACTAATGACATTGGCTAGAATTTACGGCTTTGGGAGATTACGGTTTTTAGAAGACATGAGACACACCACTATCTAGAGGTGTTTTACATCTTGAAGTACATAGATCTCTTTACTGCATTAAAATTATCACTTCTCCCTTAGAACTATTGATCTATCTCTCTGGGCTTAGTTTATTCCCCTCTATGACAATTTCTTTGTGTTGAAATCTAGTAGTACCCTGCAAGCTCCCTGCATGGAAATCTGGAAATTGTATGATACACTCACCTAAGAATGCGGAATCACACCCAGATTTGGCAACATCCAACAATGTTTCCAATCTACACATTCCTTTGTGTCATTGAAAGAGTATTGAAGTTGTTTGTTCTGACTTTATACGTGTGGTTTTTCATGTTCACTAATTTTTTCACCTTTGTTTTAATATTGTTGCAGATTTAGTGATCATCAATTCTATAAAGATTGGTTGAATTCAAAAATTGTAGAAGAGTATTGGCTAATGTGGAATATGCTTGTTCATAAACAAAATTCCATCATTGAGGAGACTAAATTCGGGCCTTAGTAAAATTGAACATTTTACTATACTAGATTGTAAAGTGGAAATTTGTTGTTCTACATCAATTTTTGGAAGCCAGTCGTATCAATGCACTTAAAAAAGGCATGTGTAGGCTTGTGAAAGAGGCGTGGTTCCAGCATAAGAAAAGGTCACTAGGATTGATCGAGGTAAATTTTTTGCAAATAATTTGTATACGTTTTTTGGAGAATGTAATTTTGGAAGGATATTCTGTTACATCAAGGTTTCATGTTTTCAAAGCTAAGAAATTGAAATTAAAAGAGAAACTCGAGAGATTGAGATAAGGGAACTTGGCTTAAGCTAAGAAGAGAGATTGTGCGTACTTTGAAGGTTTCTAACATTTGTTTGATGTGAAAAAATTATGTTAGAAAATTTTTGGGAAGAGATTTATTTGTTGGGGAGAAAATGGACCTTGCAAGTTCAAAGTAAGTCTGTAGAGGCTTAAATGTATTCCTAAAAGAATACGTGAGAGAAGGGTTTGATCATTTCAACCACAAAGAAGATTCAAGGTAAGTTCTCATTAAATGAATAAATATTCATTAAGAAGAGGTATTTTAAAATCTGTATGATTAAATTTCCTTGCCATACTCGAAAATTTGATCTTTTGTAAATGTTATGAAACAGTGAAAATGTTGCAAATGTGGAGGTATAAATGAATGGAAAATGAATGAAAAAATGTGCTACTCGGGATTGCATTGAAAGAGTATTGAAAGAGTATTGAATTGTGTAGATTGAAAGAGTATTGAAAGGAGTATTGAACAGTTCACCTTGAATTGTTGATGGAGTTATTGTAGAGAAATGTGAAAGACCAGAAACATGATTGGACCATGAGGAAGAGAGTGAAGTGGCAGAGACTACATGCAAAGAGGGAACATCAGGTAAACATACAGTTGAAAGAAGAGCTAAGGAAGCTCGAGCAGATGATGAGTATGCAATTGAGATGTGGAGAACTCAGAGAGGCTGAGTTGAAAATGGAATTTTCCATTTGTGGCCCATAACAGGGTGAAATTCTGGGTGAAGAGATCAATAAGAAAGATCTCATGAACTATTGGAATAGTTCAGAAGAATCTGAAGATGTGTTGTTGAGAGAAGCAGATAAGGCTATGAAGCCTTGTATTTTTAAATCTCACAGTTTATGTATGTTTGCAGGATGTGCAGAAGATGGTGGACAGTCTGATGAAACTATCACAGAGATGAAGGAAACTCTTGAGGTGAAGTGTGATGTAGAATTCCTTTTAGAGGAGGAAGGTACTGATGTGTTGTAGCTGGAAGAAATCATAAATGAATTCTTGTTTGGGGTAAGATAGCCAGTTGAAGTTGTTATGGAGCAAAAGCATAATGGAAATGTCGAAGAGATATTCCAAGGAGGTAAACAAATGTATTTGTTTAATGAATTTGCTGACAGAATTTGCACAGTAATGAAATAGAAGGTTGTGATGTTAATGAAGTGCCGGAAATATTTAACATGGAAATTGAGTTCTTGGAATGATGGCTTAAGGAACTCCGAGGAGTTGTGAAGCTTGCGTAACTCGATGGTGTTTTTCAGGATTGCGCTGATTATGCATGATAGGGATGAAATGTTAAAAACATTTATAGAGTTGAATTAATGTTATAGCTTTTCAGATAATAATGTGACTGTAGGTACAAAAAATGACATTAACAGATATGATGTCGAAATCAAAGAAATTGAACATAAATTATTTGGAGCTGAGATGAAATATCAAGAGAAGCAAGGAAGTTATGTTCATAGAGACATAAAGGAAAAAAAAATAGTGAACCAGGGGAATAAAGATGAAAGCAACTAGAAATTCAAAATAAGATTGGTTGAAATCCAAAAATTCGATGATGGGCGATTGGTTCTCGAAGCATCAAAAGAGACTGAAAGGTATTATCTTTTTAAAACTAGCAGTTTGTTGGTGAATGTAGGTACAAAACTGGACGAGAAAGTTATTTCTATAAAAGAAATCAAAGACTATAGTTGTAATCAATAAGGAGTTCATGATTATTTTTTATTACAGAAATTTTAGTGATCATCATAGTTTTAGACGAAAGAATTAGACAAAGAGGAATTACTCCAAGGAATTGGCAGAAGTAGTTGTTGTAAAGGCCAATGGAATGTGATTGATAGAGTGAGTTATGAGTTACCAAATCGAGTTGATATTTTGAAAGACCAACGACAGAACAGAGTTTGGAATCCTGGAGGGAGCAAGTCATCAGGACTTGTGGTTGTCGCATTATTACAGAAAAGTGACAAACCTTATATAAAGGAGTCTGTGGAAACTTCTCTACATGGGGAGTCTGATGCTGGAGCATCAAAGCTAAATTTTCATTATTCATTTATGTAATTAATGGGGTGAGGTGTTTTAATTATTTTATTAATTATTTTTCTCATTTTTAATAAATTAAGAGAGAGAATATAAATGTGAGGATTATTGTAAATATTCCTTTAATAAATTAAGGATATGAGTGGTGTTGAATTAGGTAGATAATCTAGGGATTAGGAATTCCTTAAACGGGACTTAGTTGAGTCAAATAAGGGATGAATCTATTTTATATTTTGGTTGATATTTATATGTAGCAAATTATTGATTGGAGTTCATTCATAATTGTGTATAAATATGAAGCTTGTGAGAGTGTAAAAAGACAAGTGAACAAGTGAGAAATACAAAGAGAGTGAGGAATGGGTTGAGAGATTTTTGTAAAGGGCTGAGAGCAGAAAGGCCATCCACTGTAATATTTGGCCAAGGAATTTCTTTTGTATTGATATATCAGTATATTTGTGTTTGTATAAACTCTCTTTTATTTATGTACATTTTAAGCAGTTGCAAATTTTTGTTTAATGAAGAATTTACAGGAGATTTTTCATGCTGAAGGAAGTGCACACGAGTTTATATATGTTAGGATCTATTTAACCCAGTATCCTGGAATCATTGGGAAATTATTCCAAGGCCAGCTGATAAATCAGTGGTAGGTTCAAGATAGATCTAGAAGGTAAAGCAAGCTGCTGATGGAAGTGTTGAGAAGTATAAGGCAAGATTTCTTATCCGGGGCTTCTCACAGATCGAGGGGATTGATTAGAAGAAACATTTTTACCTATCACACGATATTCTTCCATAAGAACCATCCTTTCTCTCTCAGCATAGATGGGTTGGCACATTCATCAGATGGATGTGAATATTATGTTCCTTAATGGGATCATTGAGGAAGAAGTGTACATTGAGTAGCCTGAAGGATTTCAGATCTTCAGTAGTGAGTCACATGTGTGCAGACTCAAAAGAGCATTGTATGGGCTGAAGCAAGCAATCCATGCTTGGTATACTCGGATCGACAACTATTTCACTGGACTTGGCTTCACCGAAAGTGAGGCGGATGAAAACCTATACCAGATTGTGGTGGAGGGTAAGCTTTTAATCATTGTTCTTTATGTTGATGATTTAATACTGACTGGTGATGAGCAGCTGATACAGTCATGTAAGGAGGACCTTGAAAAGGAGTTTGAGATGAAAGATAAGGGGCCCCTTCACTATTTCCTTAGATTGGAAATATGGCAGTGAGATGGTGAACTATTTATGTCTCAATATAAGTATGCAAGGGAGATACTCGATAAGTTTCACATGGAGGGCTACAAACCCATGTATACTCCTCTTCCACGAAATTGGAGGAAATATGATGCTACATTGGTAGAGGTAGTGGAAGCTACTGTCTATCAATAGTTGGTGGGTTCGCTCATGTATTTAATTAATACAAGACCGTACATATGCTATGCAGTGAAATAGCCTAGTCAAGTGATGTTTAAGCCTTCCAAGCATGTCCTGAGATATCCTAGAGGCACATCTGAGTATGGCTTATTGTACAGATAGAAATATGAGGTGAAGTTGCATGGCTTCATGGATGAAAATTGGGTAGGCAGCCCCACAGATAGAAAGAGCACATCATGAGGGGTTTTCAGTATCGTAACTACAACTGTTTCTTGGTACAACAGGAAACAGGGATCCATGGTACTTAGTTCAATGGAAGAGAAATACATGGCAGCATGTCAAGGTGCATGTGAGGCTATTTGGATGAGGAAGATTTTGGTCAGTTTGTTTGGTTCTCATTTATATCATACAATGATTCATTGTGATAATCAAAGTTGCATTAAATTCTCTATTAATCCTATGTTTCATGATAGATCTAAGCATATAGATGTTTGGTATCATCATATCAAATATTGTGTGCAGTGGAAGGTCATGTTGCTTCAGTACATTCCTAAGGAAGATTAGGGTGCAGATATTCTGACGAAGGCGCTCACCATGAGAAAATTCGAATACCATAGAGGCAGGATCAGGGTGAAGGATAATCCCTTTCTTTTTGAGAGGGAGTGTTGAGATTCAACAAGATGATGATCATAGTGAAAATTAAGCACCTTCACTAGGTGGGGCCCATAAGCTATTTTTAGGTGTACGTCTATTTTTAGAATGGTGATCATATTATAAAATTACCAAGAGTCTAATTTTATATAATTGAGAAAATTATGTTTTTAGATGAGTTTCTATATTTAGATATATGGGCGAAGTCTATTTATAGATCACATGTCTAAAAGTAGAATGCACGTCGATTATTATTAGCCCTTGATAATAATCAGATAGTAAATAATAATCTATTCTCTTGAAGCACTTGATTTCAGTTAACTCATGTGGCAAACTAGTTGATTGAAGGAATTACGCATTCTAAGGTTTGTTGCTAGAACAGACATAGTGGACTTCGTTGTAACTTAGTGTTAGTGATACAATGTTGTAATGGAGTTGGAATAGTAGTTACGTGACTTGTTATTTAGTTTAACTCAGTTAAATGAGTTAAACTTAGTTCTGCTAGTTGTAACTAATGATACACTAGTGAGAGATCATTGAATTAATTATTTAATTAATTCACAATCAGTGGTCTCACATGCAACCGAAGAAATACTACTATTAACTACATGCATGTCAGATCCAGTGGAGACCCAATGGAGTGATAGGTGAAAGGGTCTGGTTGACTATCAGTTGTGACTATAGTGGTGCACTAAATGCAACCACGAACACATTGGAGATGTCAATGAGGATTTCACAATCAAGGCAAGGCAAGATCGAATTCATTCAGGGATCTTCTTCAACAGGGAATGGGCAGTGGAGGCAGGCTATCAGGAGGCAGTAAATTGGTGCATGAGTGAACCAATTTTTGTATGACAGTGTGAGACGATTTTATATGGTACTGAGAGCTCTTTGAGTAGATATTTGTTCGAGATTGTTTCATGATCCATGATATACATAATATATGATAGTTGGGGTTTTTAGTTTTATGCTTTCCCAGTAAAAACATCTTGTTACGTGCAATTGATTTTTCTTCATGTGTTTGGAATTGGTGATTAAATTTCCACAAATAATTAAGTAGAAGGATTATGTATTTAACAGTGGATATAATTTCTATATCAGAAGAGTCTAGTAATAAATCAAAGTACTATTTAAATTTCTATAGGCTCAACCACACATTAGCACATTTGGCACAATTTCCGAAGGCCAAAATGTCGCTCTTGTGACATATAGGCATCCCAAGAGTGACACTTTGAGGCAGGGAAAATTGTGGTTTCTCATAGAGTCATAATTCCAACACTTCAGTTAATTTTCGGAAGAATGACACATTTTCCGACGTTTCCAAACGGTCGTCGCTCTTTCGACATTACGTACTTATCGTCACTATTCTGACGTTAGCAAGATTGTCACAATTTCAACGTTAGCAAATTGTTGTCGCTCTTCCATCGTTACCAACTATACGCTGCTATTCTAACGTTACCAAGCGTGTGCCACTCTTCCGATGAACCAGAGCATCACTTTTCTAAAATTATAAAATGGGAAAAATATGTCACAAGATTGACGGTAGTGAAGCATATTGAAACGTCGGAATATCGTCTAGGTGAAATGTAGTGAAACATCAGAACATTGACGGTTTCAAAATATTTTTTAAAATAACTAGCCATCGGAATACCGACAGAACAAAATATTTTTAAAAAAACTAGTCGTTGGAATACCAACGACAACAAAAAATTATTTAAAAAAATAATAATTCCCAACCATACGATAATTAAATACATGAAATAATTACAACTTGGAAAAATAACATAGTGGAACCTAGTATAAATGGCTCAGCTAGGCATTCTTCAGAACAATCTCAGCTCTAAGTATTATCAGTACTGAATGCTGCAAGAGAGAGATCCCATTAGCATTATAATTTTATATGAAGAAGTAGTCATACAATGTCTCGATGAAACTCAACACTCCTCGAAAATGTGTAACCTGTGGACTGATAAATACGCACAGGAATGGGTGTCTTGGTCTCTGTGTCTAACTTAGCCAAGCAAGCCCTTTAAACTCAGTCCCTTATGAAATGCATTCAGCGAATAATGTACAGGAAAAACTGTGCTCCCCAAATAGTAGCAAACTCGGCCATACCATAATCATAATCATTCACAACTTGGGGAATGAAGAACATACACGTAAAAAAAACGTGACCAATTGGTTATTCCACTTGTTAAATTCAAGTTATATTTAGCTTTAGACATGACAAATTTAAGTATCCTACATTGCTGCTTAGGTGTAGAATTTGACAAACAATCATATCTTTGTTTTACAAACAAAAGATGCTCAAGGTTTGTTAGGCATCTTCATGATGGAAGATTGTAAAATTTCATCTACATGTAAGTCTAACACATGAAAAATTTCAACCAATATTGATTCAAAGGAAGTTAATGAGTTAGTCTACAAGCAACAAGTGGGAACTTTATCTATATTACTTCAACCAGACTATGCAATTAGTTCTATAACCCCACAGACTAAAAAAAATAACACTAAACAGTCGAGCTATATATTCCTTCAAACTAAAAAACATAACACTAAACAGCTGTAAATGGGGTGTTCCAACATGTAAAGGGAACATAGGATTTTTGCCTTCTATTTTAGAAAATCAAAGAAACTCATTTGTGTGGCCATTCAAACTTAGATTGAGCAGGATCCATGGATGACAGGAAGTCTACAACAAGCCATGTGTTCAGTCTTAGCATAGGGGCAGTTCTTTGGACCAACAAAAACAAAATATAGTTTCACCTTTCTCTATAAAATAAAAATGCAAAATAATAGTGAAAGGGACATGTGAATTAGATTAGCATAGAAGAATGCTTGCATATTTTCAATTTCATTAGGATGGTCCCACACTACCTTTTTGTGATAGATTAGGATGATCCCACACTACCTTTTTTTGATAGCTTAAAAGAATGCTTGCAGATTTGTAAGTTCATTTACATTTTTAATTCATACTCATAATACCGTCTTCACTTCCTATAAGAAATCCATGCCTATATTGCAATTAATGGGTAGCCTAGGGAAACCATAGGCATCGTATGCCATGTTTTTATTTCTCACATATCACCGGATGACTCTTAGTTTCAACTTTTAATAGCCTAAAAGAAGTGATATCCAAAAAAAATTGACAGATTTTCACTAAAGGTTACTTCAGGTAAATCTCATAATGTTTTCTATTAAATCCCATTATTAATTCAACTACCAGTGAATCAAAACATAGAAAACAGTGTGTACTTTGGGATGAATATATAGTTTTTAATTAGCTGACCCATATCATCTCCATATGAATCCTCAAATACAATTGAAGGAATTTGAATGTAATGTATATCCAACCCAATGTTGATTGGATTTACTTGGAAATGAAAATCACCTTGGCCTTCTTTGTAGTCATTGTCACCTTAGCAGCCTTACTGAATTTTCACCCCTGCTTTGTTTGTCAAAAGATTCAGGTTCTTGCTATTGTTGAGAAAAATTAAGTAAAATTTTCCAATCATACTTCTGCAGTCATTATATGCTTCAATATTTAATGAACAAAGTTCAAAAAATGAGATGTGTTAGGACCTCACAATGTACCATTTTTACCATACATGTTGACACCACCTTACCCTTTATAACTATATTTAAAAAGGGTTTCATTATCATTTTCATCCATTTTATCCAAAGGTATATGAAATCCTTCTCTTTACTATATATTTAATCTGTTTACATATAATTCCACATTACTCTTATATTTCATCATTAATCGAAGGTAGATTGTTTCTAACACAAGTCTAAAAGATCGCAGATAATTTATGATAAGGAACATGCTGTGCTGAAACAATCGGCTGTTGTTGAAACAGTCGACTCCGTTGCTGAAACAGTCAGCGGGCACGTAAATTCCGTCACTACTCGTGATTTGCAATTCTAGAAGAGTATTTTGGGAACAATGGCAACAAGACGAAGAAAAGAAAGAAAGTGGTTACACGGATTGTTCTGAAGCCAGTACTTTTTCTGTATCTGTTGTAACAATATTTTTCTATGGAAGAATAGAAGGACCTTGTTTTAAGATAGAAGAACAGATTTGGATAAATATAGATTTGCTCTGATGTAACTGTAATAGATGTCTCCTCTTTAAAAAGAGGAGACATCATCATTAGAAGGGGAGTTAGAGACTACAGGAGAAACATTATTTTGAGCAGAAAGGAGCAAGACTCCATTGTAATGTATCATTCCTTTTTGACAGATGAATAAAGGTTTCTTTTGAGCGCTTCAATTTAACTCTTTCCCTGGGGAATCTTGTGAGAAGGAAAGGGCCCGCCTTCATCACAAGATTCACCCGATTGCTCCTGTAGTTTGTTGAGTTTCTTTATGATATTCTCACCTTAATTTAATTATGTTTGCTGAAACATCAGTTGCATAGTTCTGTAGTTCTTTAAGCATTCTGTTTCCTTTAAACGCTGCTTGAGTTTGGTAACATTCATTCTTAAAGAAGCCAAGAGATATTTTTTTGTTATCTGTTTGAATGTATGATTGATGTTGGGAAACAGGTGCTGAAGATTCCTGTGCAAAGGAATAGGGTCCTGTGCCCATTGATTGACTGTCTTTTTCCTGCAGTGTGATTAGTAACAGGACATAGGTGCTGAAGGTTCCTGTTCATGTGAATAGGATCCTATTTTCTTGAATTTATATTTTCTACAGTGTGATTAGTGTCAGGCAGCAGGTGCTAAAGTTCCTATTTGGAGGAATAGGGTCCTGTTCCCTGTTATGGTTGATTGGTTTCCTTTCCTGCAGGGTGATTTCCTTTCATTAGGATTCTTAAAAGACTGCAATAGAGGAATTGCTTCTACTATAACATAAGTAGACTTCAGCTTTGTTAAAATAGGGTGTGAATAATTAGATTTGTATGATTGATAATTGTGTGAATTTTACTACAACATTATTTTGCTTTTGGAATTGAGCATATCCAGTGCGTGGTTGTCTTTGGAATAAACAGACCTTCTCGGGTTGACAATTTATGTGGAGCTTGAATTGTTAAAACAATTAAAGCGACCAAAATTTTGGCGCCGTTGCCGGGGAAGGAAATTATAGATTTCAAAAGCATTAATATTTTCTTTCTAGATGTGAATATTGTATGAGAGGACGTGGAACCCAGAAGAAAACTAATCCTACAAGTGGCAAGGGCAAAGGAAGGGGAGGAAGAAAGACTTTCATTGACGAGATTGTATCAAAGGCTGAATCATCACAGAGATTAAGTTCTCGAAGACCAAAACTTCAGCACTCCCCTCAATCGGATTACAAAATAGAGGAAGTTGTGGGCCCTGGAAACATAGAGGAGCCGGTAATTAAAGGACCAGCAATCAGTGCTGGAGAGTCAGAAGAAAGTGCTAGCAAATCAGCAGAGCACGTTGAGGAACTAATAGAGAGTGTTGGACGACCAGTGGAAAACATTGAGGAGCCAGTAGAAGATCTTGAGGATCGAGCAAGTGCAGTAGGAGAACAGCCAATGGAAGGAAACAACGAAGAGTTCTTTGGTGGAGGACGTGTAGATCCTGAAGGAGAAGGAAGGGATGAAAATTCTCTCTCTACCTTGGGATTTCCTATTAGTGATCTCCCTAGAGGAACAACTCCTATGAAGAATATTCCATTGTCAGCTTTACCCAACTTCCATGGTTTATCCTCTGAAGATCCGGATGAATTTATTTTTGAATTTGATATATTATGCAGAAGTTATGATTATGTTACTAATGCTCAAAAGTTGAAACTGTTTCCAGCAACATTAAAAGGAAATGCTTTAAGATGGTTCATGAGCCTTGGAAGTCAGGTAATCACAACATGGGAACAGATGAAATAGAAATTTCTGCTTAAATATCAAGACTATTTTCGGACGAGAGAAAAGAGGGATGAACTATTCAATATGGCACAAAAGCCAGACGAGAATCTGGAGGACTATGTAGAAAGGCTGCAGTATAATATACATAGATCTGATCATCCCAATATAAGTAAGGAAATTCGCAAAAAAATATTACTTAGAGGATTAAGGGATGATTGTTTAGATATGTTAAACATGCTTGGCAAGGGAGATATATCTAAAGAATCATATGATGAGATTGTTGAACTTTGTAAAAGATGTTCAAGGGGAGCTGCAAAGAACAGAGTAAGTAATAGAGATCCCACCTATTCAAGAGTGCAGAAATCATCCAGTGGGGGAGAAACAAGAGCTGAAATAGGTAATTTACTTGAAGAATTTAAAACTGAGATGTTAAGTTCTTTTGCTTCACAAATTGACACTTTGTAGGTTAAGAAGAAGCAGGCTGAAGCAGAAGCAACTCTGGCTGTCTTTTGCCCGAAGTGCAGAGACAAACATCCACTAAGGGAGTGCCCATTGGACAAAATACCAATCTGCACCCTTTGTGAGAAAGATCATGAAACACAATAATGTCCATCTCTACTAGGAATAAAGGCAACATTGCAGCCAACGGAAGAAAAAGCTGAAGCAGTTTACCTGCTAACTCAAAGAAGACAATGGCAACCAAAAGGACAAGGTATGAATTCTAGTATGCCATTTAATCGTTGGAATAATTATTCTGCTTTCAGTCAAACAAATTACCCTCCCTTTAATCAAATGAAATACCCACCCTTTAATTAGATGAACTTCCCACCCATGCAACAATCAAACCCTCCCTTTGTTGATCCTGCAATGTGGACTCCTTGGCCCCCACAGCAGCCATCTTCTTTTAACCCTTGGAATTCAAATTGGAGAAGCCAACAACTCCCGTATCCAAATCAATTTCCTCAATTTCAACAACCACTTCCTCTACCATCAAATGCTCCACCAAATAATCAAATGAGACCCCAGCTACCTGTGCAACCAAATCCTAACCCCAATAATAAATTTGTGCAAGTCATTGATATTCAGAATCAGCCTACATTTCCAACTATGCAATGTAATGATATTCATTTGAGATCCGGGAAAATAGTAGAACCTATCATCGATGATATAACCTCTTCTGATTCTGATAAAGAGGAAACTGAGAAACATAAAAAAGCACAACCACCCTCTAACAAGGGTATTGAAATAACAGAACCACCATTCCCCGAGCGTTTAGTTTTAACTAGAACGCCTGAAACACCTGCTTTTAATATTTTAGGGGAATTGCAAAACTTGTATGTTAAAATTCCACTTTTACAAGCACTGAGAGATGTACCAATTTATGCCAGAACCATAAGGGACATTTGTGTTAAGAAACCTGGTAGGAAAACTAAAGATCCCCTTACAGTTCATGTGATGGGTGACTTATCTGCATTAATGTCCGGAAAAACCCCTCCTGTGAAATATGGTGACCCCATCCATCCTACTGTGACAGTTCAAATTGGTAAAAAAATGATTCCTCAAGTTCTGGTAGATCTAGGTGCCGCAATAAACATTATGACTCTTGAAACTTCACAGTTGTTACAGCTAAATAACACAATCAGAGATACACCAACTATCCTAGAGTTAGCTGACCGTTCTACAATTAAACCAGAAGGAGTTGTTGAAGATCTAGTTATCTCAGTTGAATCCTAGAATTACCCAGCTGATTTTGTCGTATTACAAACTAAAACAAAGCTGGGGGGACATCCTTTAATTCTGGGGAGGCCATGGTTGGCCACAGCCGATGCCTTTATCAGTTGCAGATCTGGTTCAATGACAATTTCTAATGGTTATGAAACCAAACAACTTACTCTTTATCCTCATGCTACACCCATAATTAATAATGAAGATTCTATGTGGATGGATTATGATGATAATGCTATTCAGCCCATTTTAACTATTGGACAAGCCTTAACTCTTAAAGACAATACAGAGGATGAAATAATTAATAATTTTATTTGCGAACCTTCCTCTGTAATTGCTGAAACACACAATCAATTGAATGCAATTTTTGAAACGGATACCCAGGAAAAGATTGAATCTGAAGATTTATCTCTGACATTAACCACCATCCCATCTAAAAGCACAATAGTCGAAATCGAACCTGGCAAGACATTAAACATAAATCCTGATCTAACAATTGCTGAAACACAATAGTTAATGAATTTATTACATGAAAATAAGGAAGCATTTGCATGGGATTACACGGATATGAAAGGAATCTCCTCTGAATTATGTACTCACCGAATTTATATTAAAGAAGGATGCCGACCAGTCTGTCAACCCCAAAGACGAATGAACCCTAATTTAAGGGAAATTGTTAAAGAATAATTTCAGAAATTGCTTAATGCAGGATTTATATACCCCATATCTGACAGTGAATGGGTTTCCCCATTGGTAATAGTCCCTAAGAAAAACAGGAAATGGAGAGTGTGTGTTGATTACAGAGCCTTAAACAAAGCTACTCAAAAGGATCACTTTCCTTTACCCTTCATTGATCAGGTGTTGGATAGTCTGTCAGGGAAGAAATTCTTTTCTTTTCTAGATGGATTCAGTGGGTATAACCAAATTAGAATTTCACCCCAGGACCAGGACAAGACCACTTTCACTAGTCCTTGGGGAACTTTTGCTTATAGAGTTCTTCCATTTGGGCTATGTAATGCACCAACAACTTTTCAGAGGGCTATTATATTATCTTTTCTGATATGCTGAATGACTCTATGGAAATATTTATGGATGATTTTACTCCTTATGGTGTGTCTTTTGAAGATGCATTACAAAATCTTGAGAAGGTACTTAAACGCTGTATACAAGCTCACCTCTCCCTAAGTACTGAAAAATGTCATATGATGATGAGTGAAGGAGTAGTGCTTGGACATTTTATTTCATCTCAAGGTATTCAAGTAGACCCATCTAAAATATTGGTCATTCAGAATCTTCCTGTTCCTAAAACACAAACTGATGTGAGAAGTTTTCTAGGACATGCTGGATATTATAGAAGATTTATTAAAGATTTTTCTAAGATAGCTTCTCCATTATTTGTGTTGCTTATGAAAAATGTTGAATTTAAGTGGACTAATCTTTGTCAGAAAGCCTTTGTAGAACTCAAGCATCAGTTATCTATTGCTCCTATTTTGAGAGGACCTGATTGGGCACTCCCCTTTCATATATCTTCTGATGCTTCAGACACTGCAATTGGAGCTGTCTTGGGACAAGAAGAAAACCATCTTCCTTATGCTATCTATTTTATCAATAAGAACATGACCCCTGCTGAGCTTAATTATACAGTTACCGAAAAGGAATTTCTTGCAGTAATTTATGCCATTAATAAATTTCGACATTACATCACTGGTTATCCTACTTTTTTCCACACTGATCACTCGGCTATTAATTATTTAATGAACAAATCTGTCACAAATGCTCGAGTTACCAGATGGTTATTGTTACTGCAGGAGTTTGATATTACAATTGTAGATCGGCCAGGTAAAGAAAATGTTGTGGCTGATTTCCTTTCACGGTTAAAAACTGATAATAATATTCCAGTAGATGATTCCTTTCCCGATGAGTATTTATTTGCAGTCTCTGCTCACTCTCCGTGGTATGCAGATATTGCCAATTATTTGGTTGCAGGAAAATTACCATCACACCTGTCATACAGAGAAAAGAGAAGAATTGTTCAACCAAGTGCCAGGTATAGTTGGATAAGTGGGTGTCTTTTCTATACAGGGCTTGATCAGGAAATCCGAAGATGCATTAGGGAGGATGAAGTGTACGACATACTAAAAGCTTGTCATGATGGCCCTTGCGGAGGGCATTTTGCTGATAAAAGAACAACACACAAAATTTTGAGGATGGGTTACTATTGGCCCTCATTATTTAAGGATGCAAAGAAATATGTGAGGGCTTGTGACAACTGCCAGAGAATGGGTCAACCCAATCATAGAGATCAAATGCCATTAAACCCCCAGGTAGTTTCTGAACCATTTGAAAGATGGACCTTGGATTTCATAGGACCCATTAATCCTCCATCCAATCAAAGAACTTATATATTAGTCTCTACAGACTATATGACTAAATGGGTGGAGGCCAAAGCACTTATTAGAGCCAATGAAGAAGTTGTCCTAGCTTTCTTATTTGAAGAGATCTTTACTAGATTTGGAATTCCTAGAGAGCTAGTTACAGATGGAGGACCTCCATTCAATTCTCATGGTTTTAAATCTACCCTTCAGAAATATCATATTCATCATAGAATGACTACACCATACCACCCCCAGGCCAATGGGTAGGTGGAAAGCACAAATAAAGTATTAGAAGCCATTCTAACTAAAACATAATCGGAAGGATTGGTCTCAAAGGCTCCCCGAAGCACTATGGGCTTACAGAACTACTTGGAGAAACACTACAGGTTTTTCTCCCTATGAATTGGTTTATGGTAAAAATGTTGTTTTTCCTGTGGAATTTGAAATTAAAACTCTAAGAACTGCTTTAGTTGTTAATCTTGATTTGACTGATGTGCAGACAGCTAGGTTGCAACAGCTTCTTGAATTGGATGAAAAGAGATTAGATTCCATTCACCAAACAACCATGATTCAACAACAAAGAATGAAGTGGCATGATAAAATCATCAAACACAAGCAGTTCCAAAAAGGTAATTGGGCCTTATTGTATGACTCTCGGTTTGAAAATTTTTAGGGTAAGCTACGTACACGATGGCTTGGACCATATGAAGTAGATGTTGTTTTTCCTAATGGAACAGTAAGACTTTTAACAATTGATGATTCTAAAACACCTCTACTAGTAAATGGTCATAGGCTTCGTTTGTACCAGCGCCCTATTTCTAAAGAAGATTTCAAGGCTGCTTGCATGACTGATACACATTATCTTTTTCTAGGGGAGTCTTCTGCTCCTCACAGCATTTAATTTTCTGCACTGTATTTCTAGCATTAGATTAGATTAAAAACTAATAATCCCTGTCAAGGGTTGGCATGTTACAATTGAATTTTGCAGATTATGGAAGAACTCATTAAGGAGGACAAATTCATCACAAGAAGATCTGAAGCTTCAATCACAGAAGCTTTGTTCCCTTCATTTCAACCCATTTCCTAGCAATATCCCTTTTATTACTTATCCCATTTCTCCATCTTTCCCTTTTTCCATTTTTTTTCCCCCACTTCTCCCTATTCCTGAAATATCATCTTTCAGCTAGTATTTCCCGTTCCTTACTGATGAAATTATCCCTTAGCAAGTACTTCTCCCACTTTTCTTAAACCCAAATCATTACATCCCATTCTCCTTATTTTTCCCTTTGCTGAAACACCACTTTCAACAACATGTCATTCATTTTTCCATTGCTGAAACACCACTTTCAGCAACCTGTCATTCATCTTTTCATTATTAAAACACCATTTCTTTCCTCTGCTATACAAGCTTTTCAGTTCTCCACTTTTATTCTTCAGATCCCTTGGGTGAATATTATTCAGTATTGAGCAGATCCTGATATGCTCCTGTTTCTACATTTCAGAGAAATTTAAAGATTCTTCCATCAATATCAAGCCATTATGAAGCACTCTATACTTCGAATTATAAAAACAAAGGTAAAAATATAAGGTATGCGGTTTTTATGTAATACAGTTAAATAATATTTTAAAGAGAGGATCTTGCTCATTATGATTACAATCCCCGCACACTTAAACATCATTTCATCATACGTAAGGGGGGAATTTCGAAAACTGAATCATCATTCCACACCATCCAATCCACCGTCACTCTTCATATCCATTATTTCCGCCGTCATTGAGACTCCATATCCTCTGTTGCAATGATTAGCTTGATCAAAGCCTGTGTTTCTGTTCTCTGCGCCTCTGCATGTGACTCAAGTTAGTAGCTATGGGAGGTTCGGCTATCAGACGTGAGCCTGGCTTGATAACTCTTCTTGAATTATTCCCGGAGGCCTACCAAATTTTTCAGCAGGCAGGATGGATAACATACTTCGAAAGGTTAGGAGAATTTGATCCTCAGCAAGTTTTAGAGTTTGCGCAGAATTTTCAGGAAGATTACTCCGTGGTCCAAGGGGTCCGAATTTCGGTCACAGAGGAAGATATAGCACAAGTTTCAGGGTTTCCGGTCACAGGTGCTCGCTGGTTTAGCAGGAAACAAGTCATTTTAAATGCACAGCAGGACTTCCTTCTTCCAGAGGAACAGGTTGAGAATAAAGGCCGCGGTATAAGTCTGCATTCATTACCTCACCCATGGCCAACAGTAGCTGAATTCATCAAGCACTATTTGACTTGCGAGGGGCGTTACCAGGTAGTTTATCAACACGACTTTGTTTTAATGAATCATTTGCGGCATGGTCGATTAGTTAACATTCCTTATTATCTGCTTGGATGTATTAAAAACATGTCATATTACTGTAGACGGGTAAAATTCCCATTACTATCCCTTACCCATCATCGCTTATGTCAATTATTAATTCAGAGGGGTTTTGCTCAGCAAAATCCCCCTCTGAATAATCCACTCCTCCTCCAGCAAGCCGAAATTCCCCAGCCAGCCGAAATTCCCCAACAAGCCGGAAGTTCCCAAGAAACTCCCGAAAGTTCTTATGAAAGGCAACTGGAAGATATCCCTGACCCCCCATTGATCCCATCTTCAGAACCAGTTTACCTACCCCCAAGTTCATCCCATTTAGTAGAGTCACCCCTTCCCACTGTTCATATCTCTAGCGATGACTCTCAAGCTGAAACACCCCCATCTCCCCCTACTCATAAAAGGAAGAGACGAACCCCAACAGTCTCTGTCTCAAAACGACAAACAAGGGCCACATCCCAAGCTGTCACCTCTTCCGAAAGCCCTTCCCCTAGAAAATAATCTTCTCCTACAAAGAAAAGGAAAGTCACTGACTTTTCTGCTTTCCTACCTAGGAGGAAAATGAAAATGACTGTTGAAACTGAAGTCACTCCCATTTCCCCTGACCCTGCGACTATCTTGTTAAAACTTCAATCCTCATCACCATTCCAAATTCCCCAACCATTACCCGTCTCATCCTGTGGCACTGCTCCACAAGAACCAGATGCCCAGGGTAATATGACATCGTTTACTACTCAAACAATAACTGCTCCACAAGAACCAGTTACTCACTCAGAAGCTGAAACACAAGAACCAGCTACTGAGGTGCAAAAATCATACACCAAGCATGATAATATAAGGAAACCAGTTGTAGCTGAAACACAAGAACCAGCTATAGGTGTGGATCAGCAATCAACTCCAACAAAATCAACCAACACACAGGGTTCACTCACTATGGCATCTTTATTGGAGGAAAATGAGTTTTTGAAGTCAGAACTAGAGGCCTATAAAAAAGAGTTGGTAATGGCAAGGGAAGCCTTTGATAGAGAATTAAATCTCTACATGTTGGCACATACAGCATCAACACAAAAGAATGACCCATGTAAAGAATACATGTGCCATGAATGTGGAAACATTTACCAACAGGCAGGATACAAAATAGTCAAAATCCCAGTGCCTGAGGCATCCACATCAGTTGCAATTAAAGAAGAACACCCTACTGTCACACAAGAACCAGTAGGGCCCTCAAAAAGTCTGGAAAAAGAAACCAAGCCACATATATCCTGCCCTGTGTTAGTCAGCTCAGCTACTCAGACGATGCCGCAACCCAGTACTTATAATGCCGGGACACAGACTCCACCATGGAAACAATTGGAAATAATGAATAACTGGAGGAAGCAGTATGCTGTTGATCAAGATAAAATGTTACAACAACATAAGTTGGCCTGGCAGAATCAGATGTATGCCAACTGGGATAATTGGGAGCAGACACTCCAACAGCTCAAGGATTCTAAGAAAGAAATCAAGGAGTTAAAAGATAAATTGGTTCTGATGTTTTCATTAGTACAAAAATTGTTAGCCACCAGGAAACCTTCCTTGAATTATTCTTTGTTCCTTTCTGAATGCCTTGTTTATTTTCAGTTAAAAGCAATTAAGGATGGGAGACCTCGTGAGTTGCTCACAGCAGAACAATTTGTCAAAACATTTGCTGAGGCCCCCGCTAGTGACCAACATTTATTATGTGAACTTTATCTTCATAATGAGGCTATGCCTGACAATAGAGAGGTCAATCTCACTCCAATTGTTGGTGATATACAAATTAGGGCATTTGTTTCATTTCTTGCCAATCAAATCACATGGCCAACTGATTTTATTGCAAGTAGGCATAATGAGGATAATCGCCTCCTTTGGATAGGACCGGAACCTTTAAATCCGGCCATTTTTGTAGCAGAATATCACCGATTTTTGCAGAAGCCCGGAATGCGCAGCTACATACAGCAATTGTAAGCCTCAATACTCCTAAACTTTCATCAGTTAATCAGAGTCAAGGAAACTGTTGCCTTGAAGGCTAACACCATGTTCTGGCAATAGTCATGTAAGGAAAGACAAGAGTATAACCCTTTTAGCCCTGATAATCTTCAAACTGCACTATCCAGGGTACCAAACTATATCAGATGCATTCAGCAATGTGCCGAGAATTGGATTGGTTATCATTTTCACTTCCCTATCTTATGGATGTCGGCAGAACAATATCAGACTCACTACAAATTGGCTAACAGGGACGAGGCAGTAGCATGGCAAAAACTGCAGAGTAACCAGGGATTCAGATCTTCGACAGAAGCCACCTTCCATAGTTATTGCTTGAGTAACTTGCATGCAAAGAGTCAGTACTCAGACTCTGACTCGGACTAAAATTTGCCTGAGGACATGCAACCCTTTCAGCTGGGGGGGATGTTAGGACCTCACAATGTACCATTTTTACCATACATGTTGACACCACCTTACCCTTTATAACTATATTTAAAAAGGGTTTCATTATCATTTTCATCCATTTTATCCAAAGGTATATGAAATCCTTCTCTTTACTATATATTTAATCTGTTTACATATAATTCCACATTACTCTTATATTTCATCATTAATCAAAGGTAGATTGTTGCTAACACAAGTCTAAAAGATCGCAGATAATTTATGATAAGGAACGTGCTATGCTGAAACAATCAGCCGTTGCTGAAACAGTCGACTCCATTGCTGAAACAGTCAGCGGGCACGTAAATTCCGTCACTACTCGTGATTTGCGATTTTGGAAGAGTATTTTGGGAACAATGGCAACAAGACGAAGACAAGCAAGAAAGTTGTTACACGGATTGTTCTGAAGCCAGTACTTTTTCTGTATCTGTTGTAACAATATTTTTCTATGGAAGAATAGAAGGACCCTGTTTTAAGATAGAAGAACAGATTTGGATAAATATAGATTTGCTCTGATTTAACTGTAATAGATGTCTCCTCTTTAAAAAGAGGAGACATCATCATTAGAAGGGGAGTTAGAGACTACAGGAGAAACATTATTTTGAGCGGAAAGGAGCAAGACTCCATTGTAATGTATCATTCCTTTTTGACAGATGAATAAAGGTTTCTTTTGAGCGCTTCAATTTAACTCTTTTCCCTGGGGAATCTTGTGAGAAGGAAAGGGCCCGCCTTCATCACAAGATTCACCCGATTGCTCCTGTAGTTTGTTGAATTTATTTATGATATTTGCACCTTAATTTAATTCTGTTTACTGAAGCATCATTTGCATAGTTCTGTAGCTCTTTAAGCACTCTGTTTTCTTTAACGCTGCATGAGTTTGGTAACATTCATTCTTAAAGAAGCCAAGAGATATTTTTCTGTTATCTGTTTGAATGTATGATTGATGCCGGGAAACAGGTGCTGAAGATTCCTGTGCAAAGGAATAGGGTCCTGTTCCCCATTGGTTGACTCTCTTTTTCCTGCAGTGTGATTAGTATCAGGAGCCAGGTGCTGAAGGTTCCTGTTCATGGGAATAGGGTCCTGTTTTCTTGAATTTATCTTTTCTACAGTGTGATTAGTGTCAGGCAACAGGTGTTGAAGTTCCTATTTGGAGGAATAGGGTCCTGTTCCCTGTTATAGTTGATTGGTTTCCTTTCCTGCAGGGTGATTTCCTTTCATTATCTTTTCCTAGGATTCTTTTAATGAAAGACTGCAATAGAGGAATTGCTTCTGCTGTAACACAAGTAGACTTCAGCTTTGTTAAAGCCGGGTGTGAATAGTTAGATTTGTATGATTGATAATTGTGTGACTTTTACTACAACATTATCTTGCTTTTGGAATTGAGCATATCCAGTGCGTGATTGTCTTTGGAATAAATAGACCTTCCCGGGTTGACAATTTATGTGGAGCTTGAATTGTTAAAACAATTAAAGCGACCAACAAGACGCCGTAAGAACTC